>ML829837.1:25601-36391 GCA_009831015.1 Picea engelmannii | reverse complement strand
CTCATAGATGGTTAGCTATTATTCAGTCATTTAACCTTTTAATGTCTTTGAAAAATGTAGGTTTGAAGGGTGGTCACCTCCACAATCCAAAACACATTTCCGAAAAGGTATAAATCATTTTATTCACTTGTGTCATGAAATTTTCCTTCATTTACTTGTATACTTAAATTCAAAATTGGAAAAACAAATGACACATAGCATGCATAACACATAATGTTTTTATGAATGGGAGTAATAGTAATTCTGCATATTCATAAACAAAAGAACGAGACTTATCTTTTAACAAAAATTGGTCCAAAAGATTGGTCATGTAAGAGAAAATTTCCATTGAACCAAAACCATCTAGCGTAGATACCACCACCAACCTAAGCTATGAGGCCACCATGGTGAAAAAACCAAGCAATAAGATTCTATATTTGATGCAGGAGCATCGCAAACGTCACAAGCAGCAAGCAAGTGCAAGGACGAAAGACAGTTGGAAAGCACCAGCGCACATTTTTTTGAAATATTTTTGAAACATTAATGTAATAGTTAGGAGGAAGCACACTTAGATATTGTAAACAGATCTTGAGCGATCCACTCTCATCTGTAGTAGGTGAAGGCATTAATACATAATTAATGTGAGTAGGTAGATTTAAATGCAGATTAGACAGTTTAGAGCTTAGGAGGGAAAATCGACTATAGACACCCTCATCTTGTATCATTCTAACATTAGCATGATCAATCGAGCATAGAGCATAGAGAGGAGAAGAAGCAGAAAATTTTATTTGAAAACACCCATGTACAGAAGTCCTGAATTAATACATGAAGCTTTGATTCAGACTTATGGTGTCGTGATATTCTCTATGTATGCATGTTGAATGTTATGCTCATAGTTGTTTTTACTCTTTCTATTATGCATTTGTTGTTACGCTATGTATGAATTATTTCTCATTGAATGTTTGAAATCTGAGAGAGAGAGAGCAAGGAATGAATTTCAATTGTTTCTCAACCTGAGTGAGTAAAATTCCTGCAAGGAGTGCAGTGGATTTTGTCCGCAAGGAGTGCGTTGATGGGTTCAGAGTTAAATCTCTGCAAGCTCAGGAGGGATACAGTTATTCTCATTCTCATTGAAGTGAAAGTTAAGCACAAGAGTCATGCAAGGTGTGTGCAGGCCGAGTCAAGTCTCAGAGTTACAACCTGAGTGAAATTGTTGAAGGACTGATGTCGCAAGGAGTGCACAGAGTCGAAGAGGTTCAAATACTAGAGCGTATTTGAAGAAGTGTCATAAGCAGTGCACGCAGAAGTTATCCCCAGAGTACTTGAGGATTTCAAGCAAGCTCAGGAGGGATAGATTATTCGAAGTTGTCGAAGAGAAGCTCAAGAGGGCTAGTGCCTTGAAGTGTTGAAAGGAGGCATAGCGAAGTTGTTTTGCAAGTGGACAAGTTTCTGTGAAGGAATACCTTGTTCATTTCGTAGGAGTTGTCAAGGAGGCATTGGACGGTCGGAATTCTCCGAGGGGAATTCATGAAGTTCAAAGAGCCGTCAGATCGTGCAGAGGAGTAGGGGAGTTACGGTAAGCCTATTTTCAAGTTTAATTTCAAGGGAAATAGAGCCGTAGGATCCAAGCCAACAAGGGTCGTTGGATCACTCGCGAACTCTAATTTCATGGATTTGCGAGTTGAAGGACCGAAAACCTTGCATCAACAATTGTGAAATCACAAAGTGAGAAGTCCCAATAGAGAAAGAAGTTTCGTTGTGGGGCCAGCATGAATAACGAGTCGGAACTCAGCATTTCGACATTTCGGAGGATAGGAGGTTGAGACTTTTGCCCTGAAAGTCCCAAAGTCGCGAGTTGTGATAGGTAGTAACGAGGAGTTTGGGATCTCTGCACTTCGGTTGTCGGGATACAAAGGAGGCAGCGCTTGGGGAGAAAAGTCACGAACTCCGAAGTTCCAATATCATGAGAAATATGACCACATTGTTTTCTCAGAGGGGGATTGGAATTGATGCTTCATGTTTGATCACGTGGGCTCAATTCATAAGGACCTGTGGAGAAGCACCATTTTATGTGTGTGGGATTCCCCAAAGAGGAACCGAAGAGTCAATCCGACTCAAGGGTAGGAATTAGAACGATCCTATAGTGGACCTTGAACCAAGGGAAATTAGAGGGTTGGGGGTCTGCATCAAGTGGTATCAGAGCGCAGAAAGATTTCTTTGCTTTCTGTAGCAGGGAAAAGAAATATTCACCATGCCGCCGAGAAGAAGAGGCAAGAAAACACCCGAGCCGCTAGAGAAGAGGGAAATTCCAGGAGAAAGGGGTAGGCAGGTTCCAAATCCAACCATGGAAAGAGAGATGCATAACCTACATGCCAGAGTCATGGACATGGAAATAAAGCAGAGGTGCACAGCCGGTGTTGGATATGTCAGTGAATTTGAAAGTGAATATGAAGTTGGACATGAAGGAGAAGAAGTTGCAGTAGAAGATGCAGCAAATGAACGCTTGATTAGGGTTGTTGCAAGAATGAGTGCTAGAGAAAAAATGGACATTCCAGTATATGAGGGAAACCTGGATGTTGAAGAGATTCTAGACTAGATTAGAGCTCTGGACACATATTTTGACTATGAAGATGTTGAGGAAGACAAGAAGGTCAAACATGTTGTCACAAGATTGAAAGGACATGCAGCATTGTGGTGGGATGAACTACAAGCTAACAGACGCTGCAAAGGCAAGAAGAAAATCAAGAGTTGGGATATAATGATCGCAAAGATGAAAGTGAAATTCATACCCACGGATTACCAAATTACTCTGTTTCGAAGGATGCAGAATTTGAGACAGAAGTTGATGTCAATGAAGGAGTACACTGAAGAGTTCTACAAGCTAAACATCAGGGCAGGTCATCGCGAAAGTGATGATGAAAAGGTTTCCAGGTATAGGAATGGTCTGAGATACGAAATTCAGGATGAGATGAGCATGATGATCATTCGGACCGTCAAAGATGCTTATCAAATAGCTCTAAAGGCTGAAGAGAAGATAAGTCGAAAGAAAATTCAGAGAGGCCGAGGTAGAAGTCATCCCAGAGGCAAAACAGTTGTCCAAGATAGGAATCAGAAGTCTAAGGAAGAGTGGAAGAAACCTCAACCTCAAACTGAGAGAGGTGGAGGCTCACAAAGAGGGAAGTATATTGAACAGAGAGGACAGTATGTTGATAACAACACTTTTCCTCGCACTATAGGAAGAGGAAGAGGTAGAGGCGGATTGATAAAATGCTTCACATGTGGAAAGAATGGACAGAAATCTTATGAATGTCCAAATAAGAAGAAAGAAGGTAGTGAAACTCACATTGCCGAAGCATAGAGGCAGAATGTTGAGGCAGAAGATGTTGAAGGCGGAAGATCATTGGTGATGAGGAAGGTTCTCTTAACGCCAGAAAAAGAGGCGGAGAATCTAGTGCAAAGGAATAGTCTTTTCTTGACTGCTTGCAAGACCAAAGATAGGGTATGCAAAGTCATTGTGAACAGTGGTAGCACAGAAAATCTTGTTTCTACAGAGATGGTAGAAAAGATGGAGTTGGATACTATTGAACATCCAAATCCATACAGAGTTTCGTGGCTACAAAAAGGACATCAGGTAAATGTCACTAAACAATGTTTAGTTGAATTTAAAATAGGAGGACATAACGATAATATATTGTGTGATGTCATTCCCATGGATGTTTGTCATCTATTGCTGGGTAGACCGTGGAAATATGACAGGAATGTGGTTCATGATGGGATAAAGAACACATACACCCTAGAGAAGAATGGGAGAACTCACATGTTGTTGCCAATTAAGGACAAAGAGGTGAAACCTGAAGTAAGAAACATTGTACTTCTCATGAGTGGGAAGGAACTTCTTAAGGAGGTTAAGAAGAAGGAAGATGCACAATTCATTGTGGTCAAGAAACCTAGAATTGTTTTGACCAACACAAGAGTGGATGATCTACCAGAGGAAATCCAGAAGATACTGGAGTAATTTGTTGATATAGTAGTGGACAAACTACCTCGTTCGTTGCCACCTATCAGAAGTATAATTCATCACATTGATCTCATACCTGGAGCTAGTTTACCAAACAAAGCAGCGTACAGATTGACGCCGCAGGAGAATGAAGAGGTCAAAAGATAGGTCCAGGATTTAATGGACAAAGGATTAGTAAGAGAAAGCTTAAGTCCATGTGTTGTTCCGACAGTACTCAATCTAAAGAAAGACGGAGGTTGGAGGATGTGTACAGACTCAAGAGAAATTAATAAGATTACCATCAGGTACAGATTTCCATTGCCAAGGATGGACAATTTGATGGATTGCTTGAGTGGAGCAAAAAAAAATTCGAAGATTGATTTGAAAAGTGGATATCACCAGATTCGTATGAGAGAAGGTGATGAATGGAAGATAGAATTCAAGACTAATGAAGGGTTGTATGAATGGCTTGTTATGTCGTTTGGCTTAACAAACGTGCCAAGAACTTTCATGAGATTAATGAATGAAGTCCTGAAGGATTTCATCAGAAAATTTTTCATTGTGTATCTTGATGACATACTGATTTTCAGAAAAACAGAGGCAGAGAATCTGAAACATTTGGCTACAATGATGAAGAGGCTACAACAAGAGAAGTTGTTGATAAAAATTAAGAAATCCTCATTCATGAAGACAAAGCTCATTTATTTGGGGTTTGTTATTTCTGCAGATAAGTTGAAGATGGATCCAGATAAAGTGGAGGTGATTAAGAATTGGCCATTGCCAAAGAGTATCTTTGAAGTTCAAAGTTTTCACGGATTGGCTAGTTTCTACAGAAAATTCATCAGGAATTTCAGTGGAATTAGCACACCAATGATGGACACGGTGAAGAAGAGACATAAGTCTTTTCATTGGACAGAGGAGGCTGAGAAAAGCTTCAATTTGTTGAAAAGGAAAATCACGGAACAACCAATTTTGGTGTTGTCGGATTTCAAAAAGACATTTCAAGTAAAATGTGATGCAAGTGGATTTGCAATAGGGGTAGTCTTGAGCAAAGAAGACAGGTCGATCGCATACTTCAGCGAGAATTTGAATGAAGCCAAAATAAAATACTCCACGTATGACAAGCAGTTCTATGTTATTATTCAGGCATTGAAGAAATGGAGACACTATGTGATTCCTAAGGAGTTTGTCTTATACAGTGACAATCATGCTTTGCAATTTGTGACTCAACGGGAGAAGTTTAATCAAAGACATGTTAAATGGGTTGAATACATGCAGAACTTTACTTTTGTAATTAAGCATATTTCTGAAACTTCTAACAAAGTTGTTGATGCTTTGAGCAGGAAATGTTTGCTATTGCAGGAGTTCAGAGTCAAAAATTTGGGTTTTGATAACCTCACGAATATGTACAAAGATGACCAGATTTTAAGGAGGTGTATGAAGCAGCTGAGAATCCAATTCTCAGGGACAGAAGTCAATGAACAAAATACATGATCCAGGAAGGATTACTGTTTAAGGGTAATCAACTTTGTATTCCAAAATGCTCCATGAGAGAGAATTTGCTGAAGGAGAAACACAGTGGAGGATTGGTCGGGCATTTCGGTCATGACAAGACGTTCTCAAAGTTAAATGAGTCATATTTTTGGCTAGGAATGAGAGCAGATGTCAAAATATTCATGGATAGATGTAGAATTTGTCAGCATTAAAAAGGAAAGAGGCAGAATGCAGGCTTATATCAACTGTTACCCATACCTAAGATGCCATGGGATGCAGTAACCATGGACTTCATATTGGGGCTACCAATAACACAAAGAGGGTTCAACTCGACCTTTGTAGTGGTGGATAGATTTTCTAAGATGGCACATTTTATACCATGTCAGAAAACCAGTGACGCAACTCACATTGTGAATCTGTTTTTCAAAGAAGTCATTCGACTTCACAGCTTACCAAGGAGCATAGTTTCGGATTGAGACACCAAGTTCGTGGGACACTTCTGGAGAACCTTATGGAAAAAGATGGGAACAAACTTGTCGTTCAGTTCATCTTATCATCCTCAGATGGATGGACAGAGAGAAGTTGTCAACAGAAGTTTGGGAGACTTGCTGAGAAGTTTGGTGACTGAAAATCACAGTCAGTGGGCCAATATTCTACCACAGGTGGAATTTTCTTATAATGATTCAATCAACAGAAGCATGGGGCAGAGTCCATTTCAAATTGTTTATGGCATGCAGCCAAGAAGAGTTTCTGAATTGAGGGATTCAGAACAGAACACAACTAGGAGTGCTAGTGCAGAAGATTTTGCCGAGGCAATGAGGGAACTTCACAGCCAGGTGAAGGAGCAATTGCATAACTCGAGCCAAGAGTATAAGCTAAGAACATATCAACATAGGTGACAACTTCAGTTCAAAGTTGGTGATTTGATCCTTGCACACTTGAGAAAGGAAATTTTCTCGAGGGGGACATATAACAAACGGAAAATGAAGAAAATTGGACCGTGTCAGATCATAAGGAAATTTGGGACAAATGCTTATGAGATCAAATTACCTGATGGGATCGGAATTTATCCGATATTCAACATCTCATATTTGTAGCCTTATAAAGCTAAAGAATTAGAAGTAGGTAGTGAACAACCAGAGTTTCAGTAGGCTAAACAAATGCCAGTTGCAGAGAAGCCACAGATGGAAAGCATACTGGACAAAAGAGTTAGTAAGAGGACTAGGTGAAAGGAATATTTTGAATACTTGTTCAAGTGGAAGGGACATCCAGTTGAAGACGCGAGCTGGGAAAATGAAGCAGAGATACAAAAGCATGGGCAGACCATGCGAGATCTCATGGATAGGAGCCCATGAAAATTTTCAAGCGAGGGAGTATGATGCAAGATCATCACAAATGTTGCAAGCAGCAAGCAAGCGTAAGGACGGAAGACAGCTGGAAAGCACCAACTCACATTTTTTTTAAATATTTTTGAAACATTAATGTAATAGTTAAGAGGAAGCACACTTAGATATTGTAAACAGATCTTGAGCGATCCACTCTCATCTGTAGTAGGTGAAGGCATTAATACATAATTAATGTGAGTAGGTAGATTTAAATGCATATTAGACAGTTTAGAGCGTAAGAGGGAAAACCGACTATAGACACCCTCATCTTGTATCATTGTAACATTAGCATGATCAATCGAGCATATATTTGCGAGTTGAAGGACTGAAAACCTTGCATCAAGATTCGAAAAATCGTGAAGTGCGAATTCTCGACATAGCGAGAAGTTCCATTGTGGGGCCCACATTAATAACAATTCAGAACTAGGCATTTCGTCATTTGAGAGGACAGGAGGTCGAGACTTTTGTCCCGAAATCCCTGAAGTCACGAGTTGCGATAGGTAGTAACGAGGAGTTCGGGATCACGACACTTTGGGTGTCGGGATACAAAAGAGGCAGCGCTTGGGGAGCAAAGTCGCGAACTCCGAAGTTCTGATATCGTGAGAAATATGACCACATTGTTTGGTCAGAGGGGGATTGGAATTGATGCTTCATGTTTGATCGTGTGGGCTCAATTCATAAGGACCTGTGGAGAAGCACCATTTTATGTGCATGGGATTCCTCGAAGAGGAACCGAAGAGTCAATCCGACTCAAGGGCGGGAATTAGAACGATCCTGTAGCGGACCTTGACCCAAGGGAAATTAGAGGGTTGGGGGTCTGCATCAATATTTCTCATCCCAACCTTTCTACTCACATTCTTACCTAACCTTATCACCACAAAGCATTACAAGAATCTGATTCATCCCACGATAGATAAGGAACTCTCTCTCACTAAAACATGCAACATAAGGAATATATTCACTTTATGTACTTTATGGTCCCTTAGATATATTATTCTCTCTAGTTCTCTTTAGTGTGGATAGAAAGAGATTGATCTATTGTATTCTTTTTAAGAATTTCCGAAAAGAACTATATTTGCCTCTGAAGGATATAAAGAGTATATAATGGATAGTGAATGGTGAATTGTTATCTTCCATATCCTATATTCTCACCTACAACCACTATATTTCATTCAAAGTCTACAATTTTCCCATTCTTGATGTTTATTTTGGTTAATTTCCAAATTGGTATGGGTTGTAAATGGAGAATAAAACATGAAATATGTAGAGAATTAATGTTAGTGTGCTTCCCATAATGTTAGAGTCAATGAAAATGATATCATTGGTGGAAATGATGGATGACGTTACCTATAACTAGTGGAATGTAGGACTCTTACACTTCCCATGGCATGAAGATTGTACTCAACCCATGCTCCCATTATTATGTGAAAAGACCTTCCCCACCAACCTCTTACATAGATTCAAGGATTGGTTGATAAGTCAAAGAAGGTGTATGGCTTCATTTAAGGCACATTGTAGAAAAATATGAGTTCTAAGAATGACCTTGGAGATAGAGGATTTATTTTCCCATAGGTCCCCTTTCATCTTCCCCTATAGTGGAAGATGAAGGGTGGTCAACTCCACGATCCAAAACACATTTCCAAAAATGTATAAATCATTTTCTTCTCTTGCGTCATGAAAATTTCCTTCATTTCATTTTATACTTAAATTTGAAATCGGAAACTAAAAATGACACATAGCATGCATAACACATAATTTTTTATTGACTGGGAGTAATAATAATTTTGCATATTCATAAACAAAAAAATATGCATAGTAATTTTGCATATTCATTAACAAAAAAATATGCATAGTAATTTTGCATATTCATAAACAAAAAAATATGCATAGTAATTTTGCATAGTGGAATCATAGTGCCTCTCATGCCTTCATGTGTTTTCTATGGTGAGTTGCATCACCATACATTGAAGCACTTGGAAGGCCTAATTACTATTTAACTATTTGAGTGAAGGTCATTAGAGTTGTGTTAGAGTCTTAGGATTGTGTTTTGTATTTGTAAAATACACCATGTGAAACTCTTACATGAAAGCCWTACATTTTCATTGACCTATTGAAATTAGTATTATCAAATAGTTGTTGTACCACCCGAATGCATATTTCAGTTTAGACACATTTTCTTTGAGTATTTCATCTTCTATATTGCATTATTTATTTTATATGTAACCTTGTAGATTAGAAATTTTTAAGCAATTTTAAACTATAGTGAACTCCATATCATCCAGCCATTTCCTTAGGCTTCATGGCCTCCCTCCATTCTTATGGCGACTTCAAGCCTTCACACTTCTCTTGAACCTCTTGTATGGTAGACGATGCACTAGATACATATGGTTAAGATGGATTTTGATTATGCATGGGGTGCTCAAGCATGGGATGATATTTTATTAGGTAGACTTCATATCAAATCTTCTTGCACAATGTAGTCCAAAGGCTAAAATTCACTTAGATAGTGGTGCACTTGAGTTTTACATGGCATCTTATCTTATGTATTGTGTATGTGTGAGCTAAGAGTTCTCTTGTTTCAAGCCCACCTAGTAGCCTTCCTTTGCACTTGCACATGGTTATTTCCTCATAGATGTTTAGCTATTATTCATTCATTTAACCTTTTAATGTCTTTGAAAAATGCAGGTTTGAAGGGTGGTCACCTCCACAATCCAAAACACATTTCTGAAAAGGTATAAATCATTTTCTTCTCTTGCATCATGAAATTTTCCTTCATTTCCTTGTATACGTAAAGTCAAAATAGGAAAAACAAATGACACATAGCATGCATAACACATAATTGTTTTATGACTGGGAGTAATATTAATTTTGCATATTCATAAACAAAATAATGAGACTTATCTTTTAACAAAAATTGGTCCAAGAGATTGGTCATGTAAGAGAAAATTTCCATTGAACCACAACCATCTAGTGTAGATACCACCACCAACCTACGCTATGAGGCCACCGTGGTGAAAAAACCAAGAAATAAGATTCTATATTTATCATCCCAACTTTTCTACTCACATTCTTACCTAACCTTCTCAACACAAAGCATTACAAGAATCTGATTCATCCCACGATAGATAAGAAACTCTCTTCCACTACAACATGCAACATAAGGAATATATTCACTTTATGTACTTCATGGTCCCTTGGATATATTATTCTCTCTAGTTTGCTTTAGTGTGGATACAAAGATCTTTATCTATTGTATTCTTTCTAAGAATTTCCTAAAAGAACTATATTTGTCTCTCAAGGATATAAAGAGTATATAATAGATAGTGAATGATGAATTGTTATCTTCCCTATCCTATATGCTCACCTACAACCACTATATTTCATACAAAGTCTACATTTTTCCTCTTCTTGATGTTGATTTTGGTTAATTTCCAAATTGGTATGGGTTGGAAATGGAGAATAAAACATGAAATATGTAGAGAAATAATGTTAGAGTTCTTCCCACAATGTTAGAGTCAATGACAATGATATCATTGGTGGAAATGATGGATGGCATTACCTAAAACTTGCGCAATGTAAGACTCTTACACTTCCCATGGAATGAAGATTGTACTCAACCCATGCTCCCATTATTATGTGAAAATACTTTTCCCACCAACCTCTTACATAGATTCAAGGATTGGTTGATAAGTCAAAGAAGGTATATGGCTTCATTTAAGGCACATTGTAGGAAAATATGAGTTCTGAGAATGACCTTGGAGAAAGAGGATTTATTTTCCCATAGGTCTCCTTTCCTCTTCCCCTATAGTGGAATCATAGTGCCTCTCATGCCTTCATGTGTTTTCTATGGTGGGTTGCATAACCATACATATAAGCACTTGGAAGGCCTAATTACTATTTAACTATTTGAATGAAGGTCATTAGTGTTGTGTTAG
>ML829835.1:21444-33477 GCA_009831015.1 Picea engelmannii | reverse complement strand
ATTTTCTGTTGATAAGCAATTAGATGGTGTTTTAAAGCATTTATTGAGTAAGGGATTGATTGGATACATTGTTTGCTACATCATCTCGATATTTATTGATGAATTGATATTGTTCCATTGCTATATTGATAAACATTGATCTCATCAATATCTATTGTCATAATTGCTAATATATTGATATCAAATAGTTATATAAAGTACTAACCCATTGAATCATAGCATGCATATATTGTTTTGCTATTGTTTTGTTCCGGGCAGGTGTTCTCATTTGGGCCTACACTTCATTATTAGCTGTTTAGTCGGACTATCTGATCTTGGTGGTAACCTGTGAGAAGGAATTTCTTACCTTTGACCTTTATACCTTAGCCTCTTCAAAACCCCAGGTTACCGAGGACGTCTCCCCTGGGCCTAACCTCCCTAAATAGAAAGAACCTCCCCATTGTGGTGACATTGGGTGGGGTAGGTTCATGTTACGCTAGTTTGGCCTCTATCTTCTAGCCTTTTGACCTAGCTACAAACTGTGCGATAACAGTACCGAGAAAATCCCATCCTAACAAAGGAAAAAAGGGAATTATATGAGCATGTAGACCAAGAGGAAGGGACTCAACATCTCAACAGAAAACACTAAGTTTGACTCTCACAAGAAAGGCCATCTGCTAGCTGAAGCTTCTAAAATCCCCTAGACTATAAGGGGTGGGGTCTTCCTGGAAAGTAACTTCACATTGATACTTTCATAGAAAGCCATTTGCAAGCAATGGAACTATGTGCCACAAGGATTTGTAGTTTCCCCTAACAATTTAAGTCTCTCAAAGGAGGACCTTTCCACAAAAGACGGGCAATGAAAAGAAAGTGAAAGTCATGGTAAACCATACCCAAAACACTATGGCAGTCGACATCTCCAAAATAAATGGCTCAATTGTTTCATTCTTCCCACACAAAACACACACAACTTTGCTCACTCTCTTTGTGCAGTTTTTCTCTCCCATAATTGTAGAAATTTCAAGAATCGATCGATTAATGCAATTTTTTAAATTTAAACTCATTTACTTTAGGTTTCCTTAAGCTAATCCCGGTAAAATTTCAGCCTTAGAGATGATCTGAACTATTAAATTATAGCAGTAATATTTCACTTCCCTTCTGTTGGTACAGGGTTAAAAAAAATTTGGGCACTGCATGTTTAGAAACAATTTCATCTTTGGATCTTAACAGTGAGTATTTGAAATGGAAAAGATTGTAAAAATGGGAATGCTTAATTCTGCAAAAAAGAGCTTAATATAGGCCACTGGGAGCTTAAAATGTAGGCACACGAGATCGCGCACTAGTCAGGGGCTCATATTAGTGGCCAGGGGCTGCAATTAGAAGGCCAATGGTCAACATTTCAATGCGCGTTATCAATTGAACAAGATCAATGGCTCAGATACAAGCACGTACCATATCTTTAGATCAATGGCGCATAGCACACCTCGCATCCACAACCTGCTTGACTTTTAATGATATTTGGGCATGCAAGAGGTGGTTTCGGAACATGATACATCGTTGTGGTTTATTGGTTTCGCATGGCTTTTCGCTATGGGAAACCAACTGACTTGCCCATGCGATACCACTGGCGGTATTGTGAATTCTACACGACCAGGTGTTCACTCAGCACTAAGTTGGGAAATGATGTGGACCAATCACAAACAACCAAGCTCCCACCTGGACATGACGTGGCCCGACACCCAATGAATGACCGTTGCCTAGTCATATTTATCCACGCGAGCATGCAGATGTGACTATTGTTGACGGGGAGACAATTGAACCAACTGAATGACATCAATCCTGACAGCCATGCCACCTGGACCATTGGTATCCTACCACGTGTTCATCGTACTTTTATGATGTCAACCAAATTTTGAGCACGATTTCAGAGTTTGAAGCGACAACCAATAATGGAGTGACACGTGTCGACAATTCATTTAAAAAATGGATAAAATTAGATCTCAACGAATTTTCCCGCGTGAGAAAGGCCATCAAAAGTGTCAGAACATCATGTTACATGGTCCATCACTGTTATCTAAGGAAAATCATTGATAATCATTACAATTTCAGATACGGCTAGCGGGTATCGAGATCATTGGCCATCCCTTACACATTGCAGTATCTGATCTTCAATATTATGCTCAAATTTAATCAATTATGGGTTCTGTCAGACTAAATTCCCATCGCACCTCACAATTCTATAAGTATGAGCCACAGGGTATGATACCATCATCTACAAACATATCCTCTTCACCGAATGCTTCTTTTTGAGCTCTACTCTGATGGATGGTGATTCGCCTAAAGGGGGTTCTTCCTCAGGTAAATCATGTTGGCCATCTTGGCTTCTAATGTGTTGGGACTTCCACCTGTTCTAGCAAAGGGGAGGAAAGTTGTTTCCTCTTCATGTTGGCTCAAAAATAGCAGCAGCAGGACACCCTATAAATTATCCTAAGGTGAAACTATATTTTCTGGCCAACATCCGACTGAGATAGATGGCAAATGACTCAGAGGCAGAATCGATGTTGTGTCGCGCAACAAGGTGATTGTGGTTGAGAGGAAACGACTAGTTTTTCCTTCAGCTGACAAAGAGCCTAATTTTTTCAGAATCAGAAGGTACCCATCCCAACAGCTCTATCCTATGGAGTCGTTTGTATGGAAGGATCCAGACTGAACATGCTTGGGGGAGTAAAATCCTTCAATCAAAGGACCTTTTACCATAGTAAAAATAACTGTTTCACTTCAGCAGGAATTCCTACTAGAAAGACAAATAACTTCATTAGCTAGAGAAACAGTATCAAGAAGTTGTTAGGTGGTTTCAAGAAACAAGAAGTGGTTTTCTTACAAAGAGGAGCTATAAATAAGCCATGAGGCTCATTATCAGCAGACAGAGAGGAAGAGTGTCTGAACCTCAAAGTCGAGAGATCAATCCACCTCCAGCAGAAAGATAGATTATGAAAGGGAAGCCATGAGGATGATAGGGATTCAACTATGTTTTGTGGTATTAGGCTGTAATTTCCATATTTCTTTCTTCTCCATTGTAATTGATCCAACTTCCATCTTTGTAATGTACTCTGATTATTAATTAAAGCTTTCAACAACTTTTGGCCCATATATGTTGTAAATATGTATGGAGTCTTGATGAATGACATTGATTTCAGTCCCCTAACCATTCTTGTTTCATGTATTGTTTGAGTTATTCATATGGTTACAAAATCTCTTTTATATGAATGTATTAAACAATTAGCTATTTGAAATGCATGTAATTAAAATTAGAATGCATAAATCGTGGTAACTATTGAATTCTTAAATGCTCGGTAAGTTTTTCTCCACCTAGGCCTGGTAAGATTTGTCCCAGTTGGATACCTTACCTGTACTCTTCTCTTTCCACACAACCAGCTATTCTCTGTTATCCTTGAAATTCTAGTACACAAAAGAGAAATTGCCCATGTTAGTCAAAGGTGTGTCCAATCGTCCTGTCTGGAAGTTTTAATGAGTTGTGAGGAGAGAGTATTTATGTATATCGCCCTTTATAAAGCAAGGTATCCTTAAAACCCTTTTTGAGTTTTGGCTTGAAGGATCCTTGGCATTGTTCCTCTAACAACCGGGAACATCTCGATGACTAACACCTTCAACCTAATTTCACTCAACAACCCAATAGAATATATACCATATGAGTGTACTTTAATACCACAATGCTCCAGAACTTAGGGCACACTTTTCAAGGCGTATAACAGATCTGAAATGTCTTATAACAGCAGCAAATCTGCTCCTTTATCTTCTAGATATGTGTTAAATCACTTAACAAATTCAACTATATGTTATTTCCAATCAACATGAACAACAAGAGTTGTAATATGCTCAATGAAGTAGATAACATAAGATGAAAATCAAATCTGCAAGTACACAATATTAGGACAGCTGGAAACTTCATATACATACATATATATGTATAAGATGAAGTACAAGTACATACCACAGTTTTATCCCAAAGTTGGTACAAGTAAAGCTCTCCAAGCCCTAACAAGGGAAACCATAGAAAAAACCTATCCACCAACTCCTCCTAGCAAGGAATCTCTCCCAACCAATGTTGATCACTCCACCAAAGATCCTCAACAAGCTAGCATCAACACTAGCAAGTCCTTGGCACATACATAAGCTTGTTTCACACAATCTCTCCACATCAATATTGTTGTCTTTCTTAGGGTTTACAAACCATATCCATGTTACATCACACAAGTACATGGCAAGACAACTCTAGCACTAGCCTTCAAATCATCATGTCCATCCTAGGGTTTGAGTCCTCAGACCATAGGAATTCAACTCCTGCATTGACACAAGCACCAATACCTCCATGGAACATTAAGGATTCAATAATCGAGTCTTCTTCCAAGCAAGGCATCACACCAAAATCAAGACTCATTTAGCTAGCCACCTCACATCCCACAAGAACAAGGCTCCAAAATCATGCAAGGTGTGAGCTCCACTCTCCACTCTCCTAGTGCCATGACTAAAGCCATAAAATGGCCATCATCATCCCTAATGTCATGTTCTTCTCCTTTTGGTACTCCTACATTGTATTGACATCCTTGTACTCAACAATCCCTTTGACCTACTTTTGTGGTCATTTGTCAGACATTAATAAAATTATCTTATCTTATCTTATCTAGGGTTTATCCTAGCATTATAAGAGAAAACCCTAGCATCACATAAAAGCAATCTCTCCAAGAACATCCAAGATCTCTCTCTCTCTCTCTCTCTCTCTCTCTCTCTCTCTCTCTCCTTGTCTTCTCCTAGGGTTTTCTAATGAACCTTAATGTCATGATCCTAGGGTTTCCTCATGAACCTTAGTATATTGCTCACTACAAGACTTCTCCAAGACAATACAAAGAATAGAGTACAATGATGATATTGATTACATATGCTCTCTCCCCTCTTTATATATAGAGTAGGTAACAGAGGATAACATAAACAAGGACTAAGTCCATACAAGTAACCAACAAGAAAAACACACGTGTAGCACTCTACAATATAGGGATGTGCATGTATCAAAGTAGAGTTTATCCAACCCCCAAGATGGGACACCCTCCAAGCATGATCCTCCTTGGCTCAACACTCCTCAAAAACAGTGCTCTCTCAAATAAGTTATTAGTTCAATCCTCCCTCTTCCACAGTGGACCGTTATACAAGTGTCTTCATGCAAGGTGCTCCTCTTCTTACTATATGCCACATGTCCTCTCATGTGCCCAATGCTACTCTCATGTGTGTCAATGTGGCCACTAAGCTCCAATGCTCCTCCTCAACATATTTGATTGAGTCCATCACCAAACTCCATGAATTATGCTCCTTAACCCAAGCTTCCTCAAGTCAAGCATCCGACCTCCAAGGTTTATATTACATGGTCCTAGGCTTTTGGCTCTCAGTGCTCTCCTCCAGGTTCATAGTATTCCTCCTCCTAGGTAGATACCTCACCTAATCGAGCAACTGACTCCCCCATTGTGTACACCCAATGGGTTAGTCATCATATCAATCAAGGTAACAACCTCTTAGGTAAGGGTGCTATGCTAGCAATCTAACTAAGGTCAAGCATCCACCCAAACTAAGCCATCCATATGTCCATAAAGCATTGCCAAGGGGATAGGGGTCCAAGTGCTCTCATAGCAACGTGAAACACTCTCAAAGCTAACAATAATAACTACAAGCCACAAACTCACCAAGAGGGCACACCAACACATCTAAGGAATCATAACAGTGCCATATTGCAAGGATTTATTATTTCATAGTGCAACAAGAAAATAGGACTTCATCTTAGCAACGGTGGCATCATCTTTTCAAGCCCAAGGAGTACATCTACATACTTTATTTTTTCCATTCTTCTATGATGATAGGGTTTTTGAGGTTATAGGTACAATTATTAGGGTTATTTAATTGTTTTTAGGGTGTCTTTCCTGCTATTGTTTATTTTAGGCATTTCAAGGTTGTCCATTTCATAACATTCATAAACTAGAGAAAATAAAAAATCAGAAATTCTAAATAGTAGCAAAACCTCCTTCCCACATAATTGTAAGAGATGGTGAAACCTCATTCCCGTAGGATTTATAAACAACGTTAAGCCATAATAGCGACATAACCATACACCAAAATAGTGAAATTATCGAAGAAGGATTTCTCATTGATTCTGTGAAAAGATTACAAGAAACGTAAATTTTGCAACCTACCCCATATTGATAGCCTACACACATTTATATCCACCTTGCATGTATTCCTCGGCATGACATTATTCCTTGCCTCAAAGTTTCTAAAGATGTTAAACAATATGTCAAACTTAGAGCTGGTGAATGTTCTTCTAATACCACCTTGTCACCCCCCTCTATAGAATATGCAATGCCAAGCCCAAGTCTTCCAACCATTGCTCAAAGTCAAAGTCGAATACCACCACCATCTCCTATTCTTACAAATGCAAATTTTGGGGTGGTAATATAAACAATTTTTTCTCCCCGAACAACCCCATTCACAACCTAGCATTGAAGGCACGGGTAGAAAAAAAAATCCATGTCCAAGTAAAGAAGGCCATTATTAAGTTTTGTAATTGTTCTTACATTCCTTTCTGTTGTGCTTAAAGCCATTATTGGAAATCTATAATTGATGTTGTTGTTGTGGATCCATGGTTCAAAACCCTTGCATCTTAGAGCCTTAGACCTTATTTGTTATCAGAAACTATAAATGATATGAACCAATACTTACAAACTAACATACAATGTGGGGATATACAAGTTGTATCATCATGAGTGATAGTAGGACACATACAACCAACTTCATAAATTTCCTTGCATCTAGTCCAAAAGGCACAATGTTCCTTAAAATATATCAATGCCTTAGAAAAAATTAAGAGTGACCAATTGCTATTTGATCATACCAATCCTTGCAAACTAACATACAACCTAGGGAGATACAAGTTGTATCATCATGAGTGATAGTAGGATACAAGTTGTTCTCTGGTTCTCTCACTTAGAACCTTCTGAGTATTCGTTGCTCCTCAACTGCAATAGGTGTAGGCTTCTGCACCTTCTCACTCACTTTCTTCCTTTCTCAAGATCTTGTGTTTCTCTTTTTCCTTCACTTCTACAACATCAATAGTTGTAGGGCTCACCACCAATGCCTCATTCACTATTGTTGCTACCTGCACAAATACATATTTTTGCCGTACTTTAACTACAAAAATACAAACACATAATTAATTGCTAGATCTCATCCAAATCTACACCTCTAGAAGTTTTTGTGTTCTCTGTTGTCACCTTCACTTAAACACAGAGGGCTTGCCCGCTCTGATACCAAAAATGATGCAACCAGGTCATCTTTAAACCCCTTATCCCTTATCCAGCTTGAATAAACCCCTTATCCCTTTCTTCTATATCTTTACTTAACCAGCTTGAATTCTCAACGTTTAACACTATTGTTAACCAACCACTGGAACCATCGTCCCACCAAGGAAATACTATTAATCCTTTCTTCGTGGTTGAGTGCCTCCGGCTCACCAGGGAAATAACAACCATTTGTCGCTGGTCACCGGCCCACCGGGCCCTAGTATACATAAAAATGTGCCTTTAAATGTTTACTCCGGTCTGGTTTAACTAGCCACTGAGCATTGGGAATCCTCCTCCAAACATCCTTAGTTGATCGTGAGTCCGGTCCGGTTTAACCAGCCACCGAGAATTTTATGGCTGGTCGTTTCGAGGGATTTAAGGCCTGTCCAGTTACCCTTCGTTTTCGTCGTTGATCTCTTACGATGATGGATGATCAAATCTTCTTCAATTCAACCTTGCAGATTCCTCTGTCATCGAACCCACAATTCGTTAGGGTAGCGAAATATTGATCGACATCAAAAACCCATGAATTTCATAAGAACTTCACCTCGATCTCATTCTTCCTAAGAGACTATCTCGTCCGGCCTTCCAATTACAGGATCACGCTTCATACGCACACAACCCCAATCTAACTAGGCTAAAATGTCTCACACAGTCATCCTACCGGCTCTCACCAATTTTAACCTTGATTCTTCAGGGTTAATACCTAGAACTCTGATTATCATTAAATCATTCAATCAAGCATTAACACATCACACAGAACATAGAGAGGCATTTACACACACAACAACAATGGTTCTATTAGCTCAATTTTGTACATGAATTTTCTGCAACTCCTATCTATTTCCTACCTTTCTACCTCCCTAGCCTAATTTCACTCTGTTTTGGCCACCCTCCATTTTCATGTGTGTACGCTTACATTTATACTTGAAAGGCGAAACTTCCAAATCTAACAAATCCCAACTAACTCTATAAAACCTGCAACTAATTACTAATAATAGCACTTAACTCTGTCAACTAACCACCTATGGATCAAATCTACCCACTAAATGTTGATTTACATACATAGGAGGATCTTATCCTCTTACAACAACTTCGCCTTCTAGAGGCTTGAATTACGAGATGGTTTTTGGAGAGATGCTCTTGCATCATGGGAACTAAGTGAATGGAATCAAAATATTACAAAACCATGGAAAGCTTTGTTGCAAATATCATTTCAGGAAATATATCGCCAAGGGTCTGGAAAGAACTTACAGAAAATATCAGGGAAAATATTGGAAATTATCAGAAAATATCAGGAAAAATATACTTAAACCTAAAGTATTCTAAAAAATTCGAACAGATCGGCAACATTGAAAACATAGGAAAAATCGGAAATATCAAGATAAATTGGATATATTTGCAACATTGATAGAAAGTGTGAAGATAAATGCTCTTTTATTCAATGTTGGTTTTAGGAATGTTGTGTAGAAGTGATTATTTCTATCACAAAGCATCTTGTATAAGTGCTCAAATACTTGTACTCTAATTTTTCATGCTCATTTCAAATCTAAATTCCTTCTCTAGAATCTATCTATGTTTTTAATTTTAAATTCCAATGTTTCAATTTTTAGGATGGTTGAGAGTAAAAAACCTGCAATGATTAACATATATGAGGCTATGAATCTAGCCAACTTGTCCATAAGAAAAAGATATGGAGTTGCCAATACATGCCTCTTTGGAAAATTATTGATGAACGATGGGATAAGCGGTTGCATTCCCCCTTACAAGCTACTGCTACTTTTTAAACCCAGCATACCTTTATGATAAGTGTTGAGATTTATAAGGGCCAACAGAGGATAGTGATGGAACCAAATCTCACCCAAATTCTGAAATAACCTCCCCACAAGTGTCTAAAAAGAGATAGGTCTAGTGCACTAGAGAGATAGTGCAAAAGCCAAGCACAAGTGCTGCAAACAGAAATACACAAGTGTGTTCAAGAGAAAAATGCCAATCGCAAGAGAAAAATGTCAAAATTAAGTGCCCTTAGCCATATAATATTTGGTATATTAGAACAAGAAAATCACAAGATGATATGATATAAATGAGAACTTAGTTGTGTATGTATACACAACTCAAGTGAGGCATCCCTTCAAGAGGGCGAGATGTCCTTCCAAGAGGAGGTTATGGGCCCACAAAACAAGAACACGAGTTTGACTAGGTCAATCTAAACCATAAGTCTAGTTAGAAATAAAAAATGATACATGTGAATGGGTCATGGCCGCATGTACATGCTACACCAATAATTTCAACAACCCCCCTTTATCTAAATGGGAGACCATGAAGAGAAGTCATTAAAATACAATTTTACAAAATTGACTTCCCTGCATAATGTTGAACAAAGGGATAATGGTAGAGGGCCTGGGACATTACATAAAAGCCTCCATAGAAAATGGATCTCTGCAAGGCCTCCCCCTCCATGGGCTTCAACCTGCGGCCTCCCATAGCCAATTTGTAAATGATACCATGCTTATGAACACCCCCACGGCGCAAGAAGCCAATAAGCTCAGCTCCATCCTCTCTAACTTCAGTGACGCCACTGGCACCTCCTTGAATCTAGCAAAATCGCAGCTTTTCTTCTTCAATACCCCCAAAGCCATCCAGCAACATGTTTCTCAGCTTCTCTCCATTCCGTTATGCTCCCTACCAACTCATTACTTAGGCCTCCCCTTATCGGATTCGACAGCCCGCAACCTCTCGTGGGACTCTCTCCTGCTCTCCATCTCCAATCGACTCAGTAGCTGGACCTTTCGCTCCCTCAATCTCCCAGCCAAAATCACCCTCCTCAAGTTTGTCCTCCAAACCATACCGGCTTATCTTTTTTCCGCTCTTGCAGCCCCTCAATCAGTCATAAAGAAAATTGGAAATCTTCAAAGGAACTTTCTTTGGCATGGCCACAACCCAAATAAAAAATGGGCCCTAGTCAGCTGGGAAAAAGTCTGCAAACCCAAAGCCTTGGGGGGTCTTGGCCTCTGCAACCCTGGCAAACTCAACAACACCATGGGAGCAAAGATCTGGTGGAGATGGATCAAAACTCCAACAGAAATATGGGCCCAGCTTTGGAAACACAAATATGCACAAGACATCCAGCACTCACACTAGATCTGAATGCACGACAAAATTCAAGGCTCCAACATCTGGAACACTGCCTGGCATAACATACCACTTATCCAGGAGCATGCCTTCTGGGAAATCCACAATGGTCCAACTGCCAGGTTCTGGACTGACTCCTGGCAACAGATGCCACCCCTCCAATCAGATGAAAATTTGTTGCATTATGAAAACCAAATACAAAATCTTTCCACTGCCAAAGTAGAAGACATGTGGGTAGACAACCCAAACAACCGTTTCTGGAGAACCTGGAAATCCACGCATCGAGACCTACAGATAACAGAAAACTGCAATTTGCAGAACTGGACTCGGGCAATTTCCCCTCAAAGAATCCGTGCAAGTAATGACCCTGACATTCTTCGATGGGGGCACTCACCTCACGGCAACTTTACTCTCAAAGAAGGATACGCTCTGCAGGAGGGGTTTCAATCTATACCAAGGGATCCCATTTGGACCGCAGTTTGGATATCCAAATTCTAGCCAAAAATCTCCACGTTTCTCTGGCTCCTTTTACAGAACAAGATCCTAACCCGGGACAATCTCCAGAAAAGAGGCTTTATTGGCCCTTCGATCTGTCACCTATGCAATCAAAACGTGGAGACCACGGAACACCTCCTCAATAGTTGCGCTATCAGTGCCGATATATGGGATCATGCCAAACAACACCTGAGGAGAACTCATCGAGATCAGGGCAGCATCATAAACATGATCAGAAATTGGGGATCGGGACCCTACAAATGCCAACTACTAAACAGGATCTGGCAGCTCCTACCAGGCTTCATAGTGTGGCAACTCTGGAAAGAAAGAAACAGGAGAGTATTTCACTCACATCCCTCCACCCTCGCCGGCATTTGGTCCACCATCCACTCAAACCTTCAAGAAACCCTCCAACTCCATCCTTGGACCAAAGACGACCAACCTTCAGACCATGCAGAATCCCTGATCCTCAACTCCTGGGGCCTTGCGCTTTCCTCCACCTTCTCTCCACCCCCTCTCCCCCCCTCCTCCCTGTTAGTCAGCCCCTCGATCTGGTCCCCCCCCCACCTCGTTTCCATAAAATCAACTTCAACGAAGCTTCAAAAGGCAATCCAGGCCCCTCCAGGGCAGGAGCAGTAATAAGGGATAGTCTCGGCAGAATCCACAGCATAACAGCAGAAAACCTGGGCCATGATACCAACAACTCGGCGGAGATATGGGGTATGATTAGAGGAGTCCAACTAGCCCTGGACCACAACCTCACCTGCCTCATCATCGAAGGAGACTCAAAGGTCATAATCGAGCTAGCCTCCAAAATCATTAATGGCAAGAACCCGGAGAAGATTACCCCAAGTTGGCACCTGCTGGGCCCTCTATGCAGCTTTCAATCATTACCCAGACCCTCTCTAACTATCATCACCTCTCACGTAAGGAGGGACGCAAACAGAGTGGCAGACAGACTAGCTAATGCAAGGGTGGATCTCACTCAACAAATCACCCTCACAAACCTTGGAATGCCCCAGAGCTC
>ML829834.1:18962-60832 GCA_009831015.1 Picea engelmannii | reverse complement strand
ATGTTATGTCAAATCAACACATACAATAAGTGCTAGAATTTATCCAATCAAGAAGACAACATAAGTTGAAAATCAAATATGTCAGTACATAATATTTGGATAATTGTAATCTTCACTCTCTCTCTCTCTCTCACACACACACATATATATGAAGTATAAGTACATACCATAGATTTATCATACAACTGGTCCAAGTCAAGCTCTTCAAGCCCTAGCTAGGGAAACCATAAGAAAACCTTAACTACCAACTTCTCATAGATAAGAATCACTCCTAACAAAAGTAGATCACCTCACCAAATATCCTCAAGCTAGCATCACCACCAGCAAGCTTTCCCTGATACCTACACTTGCATTCCACAAGTATACAATACATATCCTTCTCTTCTGCTCAGGAACAATACATATACAAATCATATACAATACAATACATATACAAATCATACATACAAGCAAGGAACAATTAATTTACAAGGACAACCATATAGGTATTCGATCTATTCTTAGTCAACATTGCTAAAATTTTCCAATCAACCATAAATTGCCACCTATGCAACAATACAACACGAGTAAAGGAATCAATTAACATTTAGCATTCGAAAAGGCCTAAAGTATGAAGATATATATCTCGTACCCAATCCTAGTAAGATATACATTGATGTGACCCTCGATTTACATGCAAAAACTCATCACATCTACCTTATTAAATTGCGCAACTTGTGTCTTAAAGTATTAGTCCGACGCGCATAAATTAATTAGACGGAACATTATTCCATCGAAACTCATAGTACACAATTTTAAAAACAATTATTATTACATATCTCAATAACTTTTAAATAAACGTTTAGGGTCAGTTGACCAAGCGACAATAAGAGTTCCTTACTATGATTCATCAATGACAAGATTTTAATCATATCTCATTAATAATCCAATTAGATGTATTTTATGTATATCGCTTTTTATTTCATCATTAATCTTTAAGGTCTTAAGTAGTTATATTTGTTTGCAAAAAAAATACCAATGAAGGATTAGAAGTAATCAAATCATTTAATGATTTGATTTACTTAAACCCTTAATCAATTATTGATTCTAAGATGTATGTTTCTTGATAAAATGAGAAACTTAAAGTAGGTCTCCCGCCCTTACCTTAACGATACTATTAAATAGCCCAACCATTCACTTTTCCTTCATTTGTAATTTATATATTATTATACAATGTGATATGGAAAAATATATTCTCATAATAGAGGAATGTCTTACTCAACTTATTACATGATAAAATATATAACAATTATTAGAGTTCCCAATGAGTCATTGTAGGAGAAGTAATCACGAGAAGTAAGAAACGACACTTTGCAACTCAATGGCGGGAGTACGGGATTTCAAACCTGAAAATGGCAGTTTTTACCCAGGATACAGTCACATTATCCTCTTCTAGTTTATCCTAACGGTCTTTGGTAAGCATTACTTCCATTTACTTTAGTCTTGGTTAACCCCTCTGTTGTACAACTGAGAGGGGGGGGGTGAATCAGTTGTTACCGTGCTTAAACAATTATGCTTCTTTTAAAATCTTTACAAGGCACTCAATGATGATCACAATCTACCGGGCCTTTAAATATCAATTCATGGAAATCAATACCTGCATTTCAATTTTCTAACATTGTCAATGACGATTCTCTTTAGAACTCAGATCTTCAATATTCTAACCAATGATATCACAGCGAGATACAACTCCATATGAATGAGGGATCGAAGCAAAGCCTAAGTTCAAATATTTACAGTGTATATGACTCCCTTTGGCATAGTTTTTTGGTTGGGTGGTGGTCATCGATTCAACACTATAGGTTTTCTCAACGCATGGACCTCCTTTTTTGTTTGTTGGAGCATCCATTTTCGTTTGTTGGAGCATCATTGATCCGAAAAGATCTTTTAAAGACTATGGTTGAGTTTTAAAACATGAGTTCATTAACCATTAAAGAAATTGATGAAAGAGGAAGAATTAATGATGTAACATGGCAACCATATAAAATATACAGATCTGGAAATAAGCACAAGAATCATCAAACCATAACAGAAAAAGTTGTTAACGGAGTTCGGTAATATCGCCTAAGTCTCTGGGCCTTTGTCTCAGTGGGTGAGTCTTTCTTATTTCTATTCAAAGCATCAAAAGTACATCATAAAAGTGCCAAATGGATTACAAATTGATATGGTTGTGTTCTACTAGATCTCAAAAACCCAACACAACTGACGGCACTGAAAACGGACGAATGAAGCTCCCGAAAATGGCCCGCGAAGTTGCTCTCCTCAATGGCTTCCCTACATAAAAATGGCTTCAATTATTCAACATTTCTCCTCCTCTAAACCTCCTCAAGGCTGCGAAGAACCTCTGGTTTATATAGTCTTGAAGTTGGCAACAAACTCCCAACTCCTTGTTGGGTATGTGTTATATTCTTTGCATGTGTGTGTGTGTGGTCACGTCAGATTCGACAATTGCGTCTGACGATCCCAACTTCCTTCGATGTTTGTGTCATGTGTGTCAGGTGCTTTCCTAGGGGGGTCCCAGGGGGGGGCGGTACCCTGGTTACGCGCAGCATTCGGGGCAGCACCCCGATTTTTGTTTTTTGGCGGATTTTGCTATTTTAGCGGATTTTGCTATTTTTAGTGTTTTTCTAAATTAATCTCGGATTAAGGGATTAGGGTTTTGGTAGCTACGGAATACCTAAAACATTATATATATTGTATGGTGAATGGTGAAATTAATACAATGAAGAGTTGAAAGGTGTGGCACCAAGGAAGGTCGGTTTTCTCTCAGTTAAGGGTTTCCAATGTAAATCTTTGTGTACTATGTGTATGAGCCATTGATTAATTTCTGTTTTTTTTAAGAATCTGTATGCATTTATTTACTTCACAGGTATAAAAATTACACTCCCCCCCAAGATATGGCCTCAAAAACGGCTCCAGATCCTCCAATAATGGCCAAAATCTCCCAAAATTGGCTTAAAATCCATTAAAAATCATATAATATGGATAAAAAAACCCAAAATTGACAAAATTTGGGCGCAGCCCCCTATTCTTCTGATCTCTATTTGCATGGGTCTTTTCCATGTGGTCGAAGTCTGGCTAGCGCGCTGGTCTAGCCCTTAAGTCTCGTCCCCTAGTCATTGGCATGGCCATATGCCCCTAGTTCTGTCTCCCACACACCCCCCACATCCATTAGGTGGTTAGCTCCTGGTCATGTGCCCTGGTCGACGGGTTAGCCCATTCAACTGGGCGTTATCCCCTCAAATCTACATCAAACATCAAAGGAGTGAGTCCTATGGCAAATGGTCATGTGGAATAGTGAAAGCGTCGAGGCTGGTTGGAGTGGGCCATGCAGCAATAGAAAGTGCAGGGTTACATGGTAATGGTCGTATGTGAAAGTGTCGGGGGGGGGGTTGGGTCTAGGCCCCAACCCTTTAATCCGCCAACCGATAGTTTGTTCACATTCAAATATTAAATTTGAACTATAGTGGTTAAGACCCATCGTGGGTAGGCTGGTAGCCCGGCCCTGCCCAAAACGTTCCACCTAGACCGGAGGTCACGGGTTTGACTCTTGTGGAGTCCATATAATTTTTCCAAGCGCCAACCAATGGAGGGGTACCACATGGCAGCCCATGACTGGGCCACGTGGCACCATTTCATTCGCCCACAAATATGCCACGTGTCCAAATGTGATTTGACCACCTGTCAATAACATCTGCCCAGTCAGCATGCCACTCGTATGCCACGTCACCTGTATGAACGTACAAACTGTATGGTCAGCTGCCATGTCAACACTGTACGGACTGTACAGTCAGCAAAAAAAATTCTTGTTTGGCATACGATGTATGTTTGAGCCCGTTCAAGTTGTGTTGGGTTCGTAACAACGAGGCCTTCGCACATGTCCGATTTGAAGTGATTCTGAGAATTTTGATTTTTAGGCCTTCCTAGACCCATTTTGGTTCTTGGATCCTTTTTGGATCAATCATGCAATAAATGCATCCACATCGATCAGTGTGCAAATCCTCTTATCATCTTCTTAGTTTTTACATAGCCCAACAAATATTTTATGGGTTGCATGCATAGTACACACTTCTCTACACTAGCCATTTTGCGTATGCAAATCTTCATGGTTTGGCCAAAAATAAAAATTTCCTTTGTGAATTGATACAAACTTCCAATGGTTGGTTGACCACTTCATGATAGTGTACTACTTCCCCATGGCCATCTGACCTTTATGCATTTGGGAAAAATGTGAATATTGGAGGGAATCCCTTTTCTATGAATTAAAGTTTCCTACATGTCAGAATCATCAGATAATGTAATGGTGAAGTGTTTCAAGAATTTATCAATAACCTGCCTTGACCTGAGAATGTTGTTACATAGTGTGCGACTTCACTTTGTCCTATAGCTGCAAGTAGTAGAGTGTTGAGCCTTTCACTCTTGCCCACAAGAGTAACAATATGTATACAATTTCAATAATTAATCTCCAAGATAAAGGAAGAAAGTAAAAATAATTTCGTCGTTACGTCGTTTCTTCACTAAATTGCATTGAAGTTCAAGTATTGACGATGCGAGTGCCAGATCTACCATTTGTTCTATCAAATTTCATTTAATTTGTAATATAAAATAAGGGAGAAGTTCATTATCCTAATGCAAGAAGCAAAATTGAGTATGTAGTTTCTTCACTAAATTGCGTTGAAGTTCAAGTATTGTCGATGCAAGTGCCAAATCTACCATTTGATCTATGAAATTTCATTTAATATGTAATATTAAATAAGGGATAAGTTCATTACCCTACTGCAAGAAACAAAAGTGAAAGTTTAAATCAAGTAATAAGATTACCTAACAATTCAAGGTAGTCTTATTAAATTAAATTAATAATAAGGGAGTCAGATTAAATTTAATTTAATCTGTAATATAAAATAAGGCAGAAGTTCATTACCCTAACGCAAGAAACAAAATCCAAAGTTTAAACCAAGTAATAAGACTACCTAACAATTCAAGGTAGGCAAACTTTCACTTTTTGATTGAAATTTTAAGTGTAAATAAGAAATGGCAAGAGGATCTTCTATATTTTTGTTCACCTTTTTCTCTTCAAACGAAAATAAATTAACCTCGACGCCATAATTCTCTCTTTGACTTCTGTTAATTAAATTGAAACCAGATATCCTTCTAATATGGTTAGCAAACTGTTCTTCTCCTTCAATCTGTGGTTTTACTATAAATTCACCCATCTATGTGATCACTATAATATCCATCTGCGAGTTCAATGATTGTTGATCCGAGAATTCATACGGATCTGGTGATTGTCTTAATTGGCTATTAACAACTAGCATATCCTTCACAAAAATTTCACAAATCTGGTGGTCTTCTTCTTTTATTATTTTTATTTACCTAACTTAGACATGACAAAATATGCATCTTCCATGGCGCCTTTGATATTCCCGACCTGAACAACATGATTTTTCATGGCACCTTTGTTGTGCCCAACCTGAATAACATGTTTTTCCACGATACCTTTGCCTTATGGTTCAAAGGATCATAAGGGCTTGAACATGAACATGACAACAAGTTGTGAAAGTTGATATTTTCAGTATGTATATAGATTGTTGTAAGAAGAGCCTTTGTGACATTATAGTTGTTTCATTCTTCCATTGATCCCCGGGTTCTTCTTTTGTTTAATAATTTTTATTTTGTTTATTAAATTCATTTGTTCTATTTTTTTTAAAATCTAAGAGCAGTTAGAGATTGCACACAAGAAGCTTATCCGAAAATCCTTAGACACCACTTATTTTTTTACATATATACATGCAACATCTAACTTGATTCAGAATAATTTACTAATCGTATTGAGGTGATTTGTAGAATTTTGATTATGTGTTTTTTATCCAAAAAACTCATGAAACGATGATTAATTTCTTGAATGATGAGATGACACAACAAAAAATAAAATAAATCAATTTACATATGTAGATGATACTCATCACTTCATCTTCAAAGTCCCTTTAGATAGCTTGATTGTTCTCCATCATCTCAAAATACCAAATTACATTACAACATGGGCTCACAAAATCCAAATTAATGGAATTTATTTAATTCCATTACTCAAAACAAGAAAATGAGTTCACCATTAGAATCCTTGCGAAATTCTGAGAAATTTGACTATAAAGTTGACCAATTTCCAAACTGGCTCAATTTCACCCTCTTCGGCACGTTAAACAATGCGTCAAATGCTCATTAATGGAAATTTGAACTTAAACCTTTACAAATGACCTCAAATCAAAAAATAGACCTCAAATTCATGATCCTTGAGAAAAATCGTGAAAAATGAGTATAAAGTTGCCTAGCTACTATCATTATACCCCATGGCACTCTTTACAAGACAACCATACTTGGCCTCTTCCTTTGCACGCCAATAGAGACAATATGCATGACCTTGGAATTTTTACCCTGCAGTGGTATTCGTGCCACCTTCATATCTATGCAGAGATGGGATGTGTGTTGGTCTTGGGATCTGCACCCATATATAGGTCGTGGGTCCTCCAACCTCCATCCAGAATTTGGGTAACTTTATTACTAAATATAGAGGCATCCTGCAACAAGCGTGTTGGTTGATGTTTTGGTTAGGAACCCTGGAATATAACCTGGAGGTTCAGGGTTCGACCCTCCATAAATACACATTCAATGGTTTTTTGTTGGTATATAGTTAGAACTATATACTATATAGTTTAAACCTCCGCGTGAATCTAGAACTTGGTTGCAGTCACATGGTTTAAACGTTTTGCGGATATTTCATATATATAGTGGCATATATTCATATCCCTCGTGAATATAGCCCTCAATTACCATATACACCATACTATCAAATAATAAGGGACGAGGGCTTAGGCCCTCGGCCCTTTTAAACCCCGTTTAATACAATTTATGACTTTAAATGTAACTCGTGCCATATGTATGTTAAGAAACATTGTAGTGGCGTGATTGTAATGGAGGGTTTGTTAAATCTTTGAGAGGTTATGGAGGTCACAGGTTCAACCCCTATCGACTCCATAATTTTTTATAAACCATACAAAAATATGGCAATGGGAGGTTGCCACGTGGCARTCTCTCATTGGCTCTTCTATGCCATGTGACAACATATAATTTTCCCACTTGGATTGCACGAACTTGTCTAGTCAGCTACCAACCAATGTGACACGTCACCTGTATGATCATGTGCCATGTGTCACCCTTGCAGTGGTGACATGTGTCACCCTTTTGCCTATGTTAACTTTGACCTTTTACCTGGTTTAACTCAAACTTTTTCTGCCCATAACTTTTGCATACGAGATCTATTTGACTTGTCGTTTGCATTGTTGGAAAGCTGGTGACGAGATCTACCCATTGATGTCATTTTAGATATAATTTGGGACTGTCAAAATTTTTATCTTTTTCTATATCCCCTAGGACCTCTGTGAGCATTTCGGATCCTCCTGGACCTCTATGAGCGTTCCTTAGATCCTCTTGGATCACACCTTCCCACTAAAGAACTTTTGGACCTCCAAAAGTATAGATATTCATTAAATTAGTGATGATAACTCTAACTCATTCTTCCATCTTATTGAAATGCTCTTATCCAATAACATAGTGATGAATCTTCTTCACTCTTCCATCTTGTTGAATATTCTCTAGAATTTAGTCTTCATCTTGGATCTCTGATACTAGGTATTAGATCAATGTACTTCTATTTTCTTGTCTGGAATAAATATCTAACTTTGGCCTCTGACACTGTCACTGATACAATATAGCTCTGGTTCTGGCTCATAGATTCCCTGACAACAAAAGTCCTACTCACTGAATATCTGCAATATTTGTATCTTATATTTCAACATCCATTCCCATCTCCTAGTGTTGAAGATAGTCTATCTTGACCAATATGAAACCAATTTGAATGTTGAACTATGCCTTGCCCATTTGGAATCGTTGTTCTTGTACTATTGATGTATCTATAGGAGTCTCTAAATGAATTCCATGTCCATTACTCTCTGGCCTTGAAAACAAATTGATTTGTACTGTTATAATTTTTACTTGACTTTCTTTTGTTCAAGGTATACATCCACACGAACATGGCATAGTAATTTAAACGATGCTTATAGCATGCATCTGATGCCTCTTATTTCTGAAGAGGATTATTTCTCCTTTACCAACTCTAGAAAGTTTTGCAATACTTTGATGCCCTTTTTGCTTTCAATCTACATGTTTCAATTGTATGCATCCTTATGTTCCTTCGCCTTCGGTGCTTCAGAATCAAGAATGTTGACTTAGACAATTCGATCCATATGTATCCCTTTAGATGATGACAAGACAATACTCTTGCCTATACTGTTGTTGGAAGGCTTAGAAATATTTATAACAATATTCCTCTCACTCTAGAATWAAGTGGCTATATAGAAATCCTTTTTGCAATATTACTCTCACTTAGAATGAAGTGGCTATATAGAAATATGTTTAACGTGATTCCTCTCACTTATAACAACATGTAAGGTGGCTATCTAGAAATYTGTTTAACGAGATTCCTCTCACTCTATAAAAATATGTAAAGGTGGCTATCTAGAAATCTCTTTAACGATATTCCTCTCACTCTATAACAATATGTAAAGGTGGTTATCTAGAAATATCTCTAACGAGATTCCTCTCACTCTCAACATCATATAAGGTGGCAATGTAGAAACTCTCTTACAAAATCCCTCTCACTCATATAAGGTGGCAATATAGAAATTTTACAAAGTCCCTCTCACTCTTATAATTTACAATGAGTGGCTTACAAGCCTTCTAATAGACTTTAGGAGATATACACATATGCATATTACATTTACAAATATACATATTTACAATGAAATCTTTTAGATGGTTTACTTATGGACTCATTATTCCCATTGTATTGGGAGGAGTCTCACAACTTTCGACCTTTGACAATGCCTCTGATGCTAATGTTGAATCCGACATTGAATATGATGCATAATATGATGTTCAATACAAGAAATCATTAGACCAAACTATAGGTCTTCCCAGTAACCTATATAACCTCTATTTGAGAACACCAAGCACTATTGTTGTGTTTGGAGTAGATTCCCTTGAATACACAAGTACCTAACCATTATGGAATGTGACTGCATAGCCTTCATATTCAAATGTTGCAACTGAGAGTAGATTTACCTTTAAGTCTGGAACATACAACATATGTTCTATTCCCATAAATCCTCCTGAATCGAGCTAGAATCTTACATATACATACCCTCTTATTGCTTGTCTGGTGTTGGTTCCAGATCCTACATAGAAATTTGTGTTGGACTTTGATAAATTCAAGCATATTGATCTCATCTCGGTCATGTGGCGAGATGAGCCACTATCCATGAACTATTCTTCGATGTCTTCATATATCACTTTGCCAAGACTAGCCATTAGGAAGTATTCTTTCCCAATCGTTTTAGTAACACCATTAACTTCATTTGGAGTTGTTGCTTGTATTCTTGCAAGTGCCTTTCATCTTTCACATTCTACTTCTGACATAAGTGTGGGTAAAGTGTTCAACACTTCTCAATATGATGTCCACTCTTACCACAATAAGAGCAGAGTGTCTTGTTCCACGATCCCTTCTTATCATTCCCCCTTTTCCTTTGCTTGGAGAAATGATCTTTACCTTTAACCTTCTTCTTAGATGGATTCACTTGCACAGTTTGTCTTCTTCGAAACTCCTCCACATCCCAGTTGCTAGTTACATAGGAAACACATGGATGCATAGTCCATTTACCAGTGTTATCAGTGGAAAATGTTTTCATTTTCCCTTTTGCATGTACATCTTCCTATGGAGATGTCTTATACATGTTACCTTTCTCTGGACTAGAAGGTAAGACTATTTTTTTATGAAGGACTTATTCATCTGAATTTTTCTTTGCTTCAGTTATCCTCAAGCATTCTCCATCTTGACGGGAAGAGGAATAAAATGAGGAGTCATCTTCCTCGATCATGCCTTTTGAAAGAGGTAGTCCCTTTTGCATTGGATACTTTACATTCTCAGCTTGCCAATCTTCATGGATTGGTACAGATGGTGCCAATACTTGATTCTTGATCTTAAACTTTCTTTCCAACTCATGAAAAATACCCCTATGGAATTCCTCATGACATAACAGTCGATCTTGCAGTCTCTTCTTTGTTGGATTACTGAGAGGGGGGTTGAATCAGTAATAGAGCAATTTAATCATGTTTAACCATAAAAAGAAAGTGTTATATCAATGTAGAATTATCATCCAATAGTTGCAGAGTAAATAAACAATGAAAAAATGAGCAATCATACACATACATAGTACACCAATGATTTTACGTGGAAACCCAAAGTGGGAGAAAACCGCAGAATGTTTTTTCTTATATGTCTTTAAAAATTACATTCATTGGAAGCACCAACTTCCTTTGTTTTCTAGCTGCAACTAGAAGGAGGCTCCAACCCCCTAGTTTCTCAAGCTACAACATGAGGTAAGATCCAACTCCCCAATTCTCTGGCTACAACCAGAAGGAGGCTACAACCCCCTATGTTCTCTGGCTACAACCGAAAGGTGGCTACAACCACATGTCCTTGCCCCGTTCAACCACCCTGATGTAGAAGTAGAATGATGGAACCATTGTGACACTATCACTATGAGATATACTATTGTAAACATGTACCAATCAACCTGCACCAAATAACATGTAATCAACCTGTACCATAAACAAGTGCATCAATTATGCACCAACATGTACCTCAACATGTACCATCAACGAGTGCACCAACCATGCACCAAATATGTACCAATCATGCATCAAATACACATAAACTATGAATCATCAATATGTACCAACATCATCAACTATACACCTCATATATGTGCCAACTCATCAACTACTTGTCTCAACCATGTACCCAACATGTACCTCAACCAAATGACCTCATCAATTTCATCATCTAAAACTGATTTGTAATTTTGTAATAGACCTCGTGTATATGATCACATACCTACAAACTTTCCTTAACTTTAACAACAAGAGACTAGCATTTTCATCAAACTTTACTTTAGTCTCACGTGACTAATTTTGGATTAGTCAACAACCCTAACTTGAAATAATCATAACTATGTACCTGTAATGAATAAATATCTGAAAAATAGTAAATAATGTTCTTCGGTGTCTTTTATGCAATTCCTCCAGGTTTCACTTCTTGGAACCTCTCGAAAAAGGAGTTATAGCAAAAATGGCATACCTTGTTGAATTTTGGCTTATTCTAGAGAGCGATCTTGTAGAGTGTGCCCCACATGGAATATTTGTTTTATGAATCTGAAAATGGTACACAAAATACTACAAACTATACTCTAACCAATACATTTGTTCTTATTGAATTTGGATCTGTTATGAAGAAGTTATGACATTTTTACCCAAAACACCTGTTTTAGACTAGTTTACCAAAATTTGAATTTTTCATCATAGCTACTTGGATATGTTTCCTCAACGGTCTCTAGATTTTTTGGTCTGAATCATCCTAGAAAAAAATTATTGTGAAAATGGTGAGATGACCTATAAATAACATACCTTAGAAAGCATCATCAAAAGAATTTATCCTCCCTTGAATTTCGGCCTTCTTTACTTCACCTTCCCTCTTAAATTCATCTTAGATATCCTTTGGTTGCCTCGGTCACTTATATATATTCAATATGCTCAAGTGTAATAAAAATGAGAGACCCTTGCCTCGTATTTATACTTTTATGTAGCTTCCTCAAGGGGTTACTTTCTAACCATCTTAAACCATTTTCCTTATTTTAGGGCTAACCCACTTCTAACCACTTGTCCACTTAGTAATTTATCCATTAACTTTATTATTTAAATAATTTATTTTGTATCTACTTTGACTTATAGTACACTCATCACTTCACTTTATTATTTAAACAATTTCTTCTTTGCAACCACTTTGACTACTTTGACCTTTTGGGGCTTCTAGCTGACTCATGAGGGTTCTCCAACTTCACATGGCCATAAATCTCTATCTGTGAGGAGTTATGTAACGTTTGACATACCACCGGAAATGGCATGACATGTACTATCCATCTAGAATAGTCTTATTTAAATAATTCCTTCTTTGCAACCACTTTGACTAGTTTGACATTTTGGGGCTCCTAGATGACTCATGAGGGTTCTCCAACTTCACATGGCCATAACTCTCTAACCGTGAGGAGTTATGTGATGTTCCACATACTACCGGAAATGGCATGACATGTATTATCCATGTAGAATAGTCTTACCTTGAAATACATTAAAACTCATACCATTATAGATCAAACAAACTTGGGTCCATTACCCAAACCTTTGTGCTACCAAAATTCGCTACCAAAATTTCTTCAAGGGTTGACATCAACGACAACCAACCCAAATAATCAACATGCTTCTCTTCCTCAAGAGCTTGCAACTGCATTCTTAACTCATAATTCTCCTTCTGGATTTGTCGATTAATGTTCTTTTGCAACCTAAACTTCATGAGGACTTTACTCATTTTTTCCTCTTGATAAGAGCCTTCAACATCTTCACCAATTGAACTCTTGGATTTCATCACATCAAAAACTTGCAATACACATCAAAACTATCTTTGATACCAACTTGGTCTGAAAATCCTTAGACACCACTTATTTCTTTACATATATACATGCAACATCTAACTTGATTCAGAATAATGTACTAATCGTATTGAGGTGATTTGCATAATTTTGATGATGTGATTTTTATCCAAAAAACTCATGAAATGATGATTATTTTTTTGAATGATGAGATGACACAACAAAAAATAAAAGAACTCAAATTACATATGTAGATTATATGCATCACTTCATATTCAAAGTCCCTTTAAATAGCTTGATTGTTCTCTGTCATCTCAAAATACCAGATTACATTACAACACGGGCTCACAAAATCCAATTTAATGGAATTTATTTAATTCCATAACTCAAAACAATAAAATGAGTTCACCATTAGAATCATTGCGAAATTCTGAGAAATTTGACTATAAAGTGGACCAATTTCCAAATTGGGTCGATTTCACCCTCTTCGACACGCAAAAGAATGCGTCAAATGCTCATTAATGTAAATTTGAGATAAGACTTTTAAAAATGACCGCAAATCACAAAATAGACCTCAGATTCGTGACCCTTGTGAAAAATTGTGAAAAATGAGTACCTTGCATTGGGATATGTACCTTGCATTGGGATTTGTGCCACCTCAGGATCCTTGTAGACATGGGACGTGTGTTGGTATTGGGATCCACACCCATATATAGGTCACGGGCCCTCCAACGTCCATCCAGAATTTGGGAAACTTTATTACTAAATATAGAGGCATCTCGTAACAAGCGTGTTGGTTGGCGTTTTGGTTAGGAACCTTGGAATATAACATGGAGGTCCCAGGTTCGACCCTCCATAAATACACATTCGGTGGTTTTTTGTTGGTATATAGTTAGAACTATATACTATATATTTTAAACCTCCACGCGAATCTACAACTTGGTTGCGGTCACATGGTTTAAACGTTTTATGGATAGTCCATATATACAGTGGCATATATTCTAGCCCCCAGTTACCATATACACCATACGATCATATAATAAGGGTCGACGGCTTAGGCGCTCAACCCTTTTAAACCCCATTTAATACAATTTATGACTTTAAATGTAACTCGTGTCATATGTATGTTAAGAAACATTGTAGTGGCGTGACAGTAATGGAGGGTTTGTTAAGGCTTTGGGACGTTATGGAGGTCGCGGGTTCGACCCCTGTCGACTCCATAATTTTTTATAAACCATACCAATATAGCCAATGGGAGGTTGCCACGCCAACTCCATAATTTTTTATAAAGCATACCAATATAGCCAATGGGAGGCTGCCACATGACAACCTCTCATTGTCTCTCCTATGCCATGTGTCAACATATAATTTACCCACTTGGATTGCTCAGACTTGTCCAATCACCTTCCAACCAATGTGCCACGTCACATGTATGATCATGTTCCATGTGTCACCCTTGTAGTGGTGACACATGTCACCCGTTTGCCTATGTTGACTTTGACCTTTGACTTGGTTTGACTGCTCATAAATTTTGCATATGATCATTGCTTGACTTGTCATTTGCATCATTGGAAAGTTGACAATGAGATCTATGCATTGATGTCATTTTTGAGAGAATTTGGGATAGTCGAATTTTGAGCTTTTTCTAGATCCCCTAGGACCTTTGTTAGCGTTTCGGATCCTCCTGGACCTCTATGAGAGTTCCTTATATCATCCTGGATAAGAAGAAGCCAGGGGTAGTGGAACAATATCCAATGGATGAAGTATTCATGGAGATAAGTTCAGGAAACACTTAGATTGTACCCTAGACTGTACCCTCCCATTCAAAAAAATCCTTGTCAGAGACGTAAATTCGCACAATTTTATAACAATAAAAAATATACACATATAACACACTATTATTGGGTACATGTAGGTGTCTTGGAATGTGAACTCGACCCATCGAAAATATGAATATTTCAGCGATCCGCAAAAAATGTATCCATCCATATTCTAATGAATTGGACCTCCATAGAGTAGCATATACCTGTCATTCGACTTTTTCCATTTAACCATTATGAATTATTTCATAGCAGCAGGTATATGCTGCCATGTAGCCTTGTCTAGTTATGATTAAAGAAACCATGGGGAAAGTGAATAAGATTATAGGAGAATTGACCAAAATCATGACAGTTGGGACTTTGTATGGGTAGATTCTATAAGGATATATGGGGGTTTACACATCGGTTGGAGAAAAAAAACTACAAGTTTAATTAACTTTATGTTCTTTACCTTAGGTTTAAGAGTAGAATCCTATTCTATGGAGCTAGGGGAGGGCCTTCTTAATAGCCAACATTCATGACCCTTGTGAGGACATAGTGAACTATTGGGAGGAGCTATTCGTGTGTCTTCTTGAGGAATAAGAAAATAATCGTGGGAGGTGATTTAAACTTTATAATAAAAAGAGTATATATTTGGGGCAATGCAACTAAAATATATCCTATGGCAGATTTTATTTATTTATGTTAATTTTTTGAATTTTAATTTTATTCGTTATAATTTTTATTATATTATAATTATATGTTTATCATTATTATTGTTATTTTAATTTTTTTCCTAAATAAGATCAAGGAGGTGGGATTGATTGATGTGGAACCAATCACTCTGGTCCCTACTTGGACCAATATGAGATCAAGGTACGTAAGAGTGGAAAAAGTATTACTACTTTGAGTGTAAAAGGAATCTTGTTTAAGACTATTTCAAATTAATAGTTTAGTTTCATCCATGGAAGATAGATCCATGATGCCACTGGGGTAGTACATGAAGGACTGCACTTTATTAAAGCAAAGAAGATATCCACAATGGTCTTGAATTGGACCTCTCGAAAGCTTGTGATGGAGCTAATATGTTATATTTGAGATTAATGTTGATTCACATTTGGTTTTGTGTTCCTATGGTGAACTAGATTATGGGTTGTTTGTCCTCAATATCCTTTATAATTTTAATAAATGGTTATGCATCTAGTTTTTTCATACCTACAATGGGACTTAGATAGGGTTTTCTTCTAACCCCATTATTCTTTTTTATTATAGTTGGACCAGGTAATGCTAGAGGAAAAATGAACAAGAGCTCTCAAAGGAATAAAACTGGGAAAATCCTTTCCTAACTCATTTTCTTTATGTGGATGATGTATTACTATTTGATGATGGAACTTGGAGATATGCAAACAAAATTAAGGAAATCCCATAATTATATAACATAAAAATTGGTGTGGAGATTAACTTTTTGAATTCCACCACTTCTTTCAATTGGGTGGAAGAGGATTAGCTCAAGTTACTCCTTGAGATATTTCCTTTCTAGCATATTGAGCTTCAAACAAGTTTCAAGTATCAATTTTTTTTCATTAAGCCAAATGATTATGGGGAAAATGTCTAGAATTGGCTACTTGCAAAGGTTGAAAAGAGAATCAATATGTGGTGTAACAAATCGATTTCATTGGGAAGGAGGTTAACCTTGGTGAAATATCTTTGGAGGCAATTCTAGAAGGAACCCAACAATAAGTGTAATAAAAATGAGTTACGACCAACATGTTGGTGCATATCTAGAACTTAGTGACCAAGGAAAGAGGATTAGTGACCCACTTATCACTTTTTTTCTCCACCCCGTTGATGAATACCTCCCGTAGATCTTGAGGGGATGCTTTGAAGGAAAAGGGAATACCCAAGAACTTAGAAATCTGTGCTTGTTGAATCTAGGACTAGTTAAGGGAGTCGAGCCATGTGGGGATTAATCAAATAATGAAGAGCTTCTACCACCATAAAATAACATAAGAGCTAGGGGAAAACCTCATTAGATAAACCAGAGTACCTCAATGCCTTTAATTTTGTAGTGGTTGATAGAGATACATTCCAAAGCATTGGCAAACAAGGTTTCCACACTTTTGACAACAACTATGCCCAAATCCAAGGGATTTTGGCATGGCTAGGATAAAGGGACACTCAACTCTATCATAGGATCTTATCAAAATCAATGTTGAAAGATAGACATCTAGACTATAAGAACCCATTCATATTGGACTAACTGTCGCACCTCTGGGAATTGATCTCGTGGACTAACCACCACCCTAGAAACATAGAACTAACCGCCCACTCAAGGTGATGTTGTTGGTTTGGAATTTTACTAACACCTACAGGTTTTGGTGTAATGGAAAACCTTAACATGGTATCATGGCATTGGACCACGTTAGATTCCCTTGAGTTACATCGGAGGGAGTGTTGGTGCAATTATATGCATAATATATTACCAAACATAAATTATCAACCGAGATTCGTAATCAGTAGAGTTGATGCATTATATGCGTCGATAATAGATAGGTTCCTATGTCTGTTTAGTATAGCTTAGATAAGAAACCATCAATAACAAAATACTATGTTTTCACACTTTTCAAAAAACATTCTCCACTCATTTCAAAATTCAGAAAGCAAAACTTGCAAACAAAATCTTAGCAATCATACATTCAAAAGATCTTGCTCAGATAATGACTTGTCCATTTACAAGCTCATGAAGTGGAAATATGGACTTTGACTCAGTTATCTGTAGCTATTATTCTTAACAAAAACTAACAAGCAAATATGGGCACACTTCAACGATAACACTCTTCACACAATTCAAAATCTAGAAAGCAAAACTAATCAACAAATGTATAATTCAGAATTCTTGTTCAGGGGATGGATCTGCTCATTATAGGCTCATGAAAGAAAGATATGGTCTATGATTCTATCTCCTGGAACAACCATACAATCACTCATTAACATTCTGGAAACTTAACTGAGCTAAAAGAAATACCAGGAAGAGTATAAAGACTCCATTATAAGCGCGTGTATGTGAGAGATGGAGGTTTGATCGCATTTCCTGTAACAACTCATTTCAAACTTGCAAGAAATTCTTATATAATTTTGCACACTCTTCAAAATCAATTGATGCATCACAAAGGGAAATTTAATACAATCTTACAATCTTGCAATTCTGAAAAATTACTTCGTTTATACACAGAAAACATAAGTTTTATTGAGACGTTCCATTTGTTGGCTTATGTAATGCGAATGATGGACTCTCAATTGTTCCTGTACTGCCACACTATGCAATCAATTCTAATAGTGAAATAAAAAATGAAATCAAAACAACAAGTACAAGAAATAGAAATCTATACTAATAATTTACAATGAGCTTACCAAGTTGGATCGGTGGGCCCTTGTTGATGCCAACATGGAATCTTTTGGATCAGAAGATGCTAAATTATAAAACACACACATGACCATTGTATTCAAACTTCCATTGATCTTCAACAAGCGAATTTACAAAAAGAGTATGCTCAGAAATCCAATCTGCAGCATAATAATTCCTCCCTTTGCTTAGAGCCATCACTCAATTTATATACTTTTTACATTACAAATTTGGTTCTAGACAATCCAATCCATGAAAAATCAAATCAAAATCATTTTCCATCAATTGAGGTTGAGTACAACCATTAGCTAATCAAGGAAATGTATTTCCCATGAATCTGGGCATGATCCGAGAATTTCTGGAAAATTGGCAATGATTTAGGATGAATCTTTCCCCCTGAGATGGAGGTCCACATGTGTGATATATGGAAATATTGGCACACATGTCCGCATGCAAAACGTCGCTCTGGACAAAACCCATGTCCCCAAATTTTTATATTCATCGTTATCTTCCCGAAAATCGAGGTGCAAATCCAGTACTGAAATGTTGGTATCGGAATCCTGTAGGTAGGGGTTTAGTACTAGATCAACACAGTTACGACCATGAGTATCGGATCAGGTGCAATACTGGTACCAGAATAGACTAGGTACCGAAATAGGTGGAGCCTTGGTATCGGATCGCGCTATAGTTGTAGTACYGGAATAGTGAGGTACCAGATCAAGCTTCTTAAGAGTCAAAGTGATTAGTATCATACATAATCAAGCATTTAATCGAATTAACTCAAGAAAACTAAACAAATCATTCCTTAATCATAAGTTACCTCTCTATGCATATRTACAAGGTCATCAAGTGTATTTTTGGAGGAAGCAGACAATTATATACACATAACATTGGTAAAATAGGGTCAGATAGAGGGTAATATAGGGTAATAAAGGTGTCAAAATGGAGACTCAACATTCCCCCATGCTTAAGTCATTGCATGTCCTCATGCAACAATGATCTTCAAAATTTCAAAATTGATGATACTCTTCACTCGATCAAGCATTCCCTGAAGTTCCACCTTTCTTCAGCTCCTTAAGTTCTCTTTTAAATAACATGTTATACAATATGGACTATGCTTCACACTTCTTACCCATGGCAAAGTAGTTATGATGGAAAAGTGGAGTCATGAGTAATAGATTAGATTTGTTAGTGATTTGACGTTAAGTCTTATCCAATCTAATGTGGATCATAGTTAGGAGAAAGAGATGAATGTGACTCTAATATGATTATAGGATAGTGGCCAAGAGTTTTCGAATTGACTTTGACTAATAGGCCCCCCTGGCTAGATTACCTTTAAAATAAAAGTGATATAGCATAGTTTAGATCTCATTTGAAGAGAGGAACACATAAAAGAATACATCCCAAGATGATTAACTCATTTCTTATCCAAGTTTTTAGAGATGAAGCTCTTATTGCTTAAGTAAGGTGAATTACATATACTAAGGGTCCCACTTCTCATGCAAACCTATTTATTTTAAAGATAGAACTCTAAAGTGGATACTTGAAGGTTCTTAAGAACATCATCCGAGAGATATAAAGGTCATCTCATAGCCTTGATTTGATAATGCTTCAGAATGAGACCCAAGGGTTTTTGTTCAGTTCTAGGTGTGCCACTTTATGTTTTTCAACTCCCTTTACTCGGCATAGCTCCGCTGTCAGCAGGCCAGTTCAGTACCCGAAGGGTTTACCTTAGTACCATACAAGCATGGCCTCGCTGCCAGCAGGCCTGTTCTGTACCTTGGCGGGTTTACTTGTACTTCCTAATACTTCCTTTTTATTATATTACTCAAAAGATTTAGAATGATGTATATAGTTCACTGACAGTTTTAGAGTATAAGGAAGGCAGGTGGTACGAGAGTGTTTTAGAGTTATTAGGCACATAATTAACTGCTTGCAATTATCCCAAGGGTGACATCATCCACATTAGACTTAAATCTCGGCTATTCAATGTATAATGGAACATCTTTTATAATGACTAAGAGGTCCCTCTAGTTAATCCCATTAGGGTTCTCATGAAAGTTCATTGAGGTTTTGCAAGGGCGGTCCACCACATGAGGTTTTCATCAATACCACCCAAGAGAAACTTGTAAAGATAAACCTGGATAAGAACTTGTTTGAATCAACTAGGTTAGTATTAGACATAATGGTGTCACCACTTTTCAATGCATATTTCAATTAACAATCACTTTTTCAAAATGATGAGGTAATAAGACAAGTGCACCCATTATCATATAGAGATAAATGTGGAAATATATTCTCAAAGGATAGCAAGGATGATTCATTTAGGGGTGAGTGTAGAAATGTAGGAGGAAGATGTACATGAGAGTAAAGAACAATTCAACACAAGACTTAAATGATCCTTAATAGAAAGAACATGAAAAGATTAGCCCATACCTCCAATTACCTAAAGTGAAAACAATGTTAAGGACATGACAAAGATCGTATCACTTTGGCATCGATACTAGATAAGTAATGGAGCAAGACGTTACCAGAACATAATTTTGTAGTACTGGAACAAAATTTTGCAGTACCAAAACAAAACAGTATCGGAACAAAACAAAATAAGTAAAAGGGGGCAGAAACAGAGTGATGAGATGAATGATTTATATACGAGATGTATACGAGGGCTTGCAAAAGTTCATGGTAGGGAGTGTGCAATAATTGAGGACAGGCGGATGTATGAGAGTAACCACATGTTTATTACATAATTAGTCTAATTCCTTAATAAGACGAAAAAATGTTGAGTTTATACGTCCTATTACTTGAAGCATTTAAATCGAGCAACAAAAATTTTGAAATTAGGATAAGGACTACCAACACCTCATCACTAGTATCGGATCACCTTCGTACCATATGAACGCAGATTTATTTTTGCCTAGTACCAGATGAACGCAGATTTCTTTTTGCCCAATACCAGATGAACGCAGACCTTGACCAGTACCAGATGAATGCAGAGTTTTTCCTAGTACCGAATGAACACAGAGCCTCTCCTACAGTACTGAATGAATGCCGATTTTTGCCCAGTACCGGATGAATGCAGACCTTCTACCATAGTACCGGATGAATGCAGATTTTTTCCCACAGTACCGGATGAACGCAGACCCTCTCCCACAGTACCAGATGAACGCAAAGTTTTTTCCCACATTACCTTATGAACGTAGAGGCAAACATTGTTTGCAGTACCGGATGAACGCAATTCTGCAGTACCAGAACAAAATTATGCAGTACCGTAATAGAATGGTACCAGAATTTTGGAAATTTCTATCATATCCTAGTACTGAACATATTGATTTGGCCTCGTCAACGGAAGTTGCAAAATAATATGAAGGTCTCAGTAGCCACTCCTCAATGCCTAAGGTTTTGCATGGCCTCATGCAAACAATGTGAGATGCTAAAAAAAGGTTGCTCAGAGGGTTGCGAACATCTGCTAAAAACAAACCAATATAACTAATTAAAACTAGATTTTTATTCATGCTTACAAAATAGAAAATTCAGGAAAAATCTCAAAAGTTGAATTATTAGCTATGAATAAAATAGTTTGGAATTAACATTCAGTTTCAACTACTATTACAAAGATCACTTAATTGATCATCCTTGTGAGATAGTGGTCTTAAAATAGATAGGTAATGATAAAGCACAAATGCATCATTTTTAACAACTTAAGGAAAAAGAAGAATTTTGAAGAAATAGGTCATGACGCACTCCCTTAAGTGGTATATTCGATGACAAATATGCCTTCTCTACTTTTGAAACCCTTCCAGTATTATGTGTGCATTCAGAGGATGAAGATATTCCCTTCTCATAGAATTCCAAACAAAATTATCATAAATTTTAGAAAGAAATCTACTATAGGAACAAAAGATCTTAAACTGATTGCTTTATTAGATTTTGACATTCTCATTTATGAAAAGTATGAAAGATATGTTGCATTGCACTTATGTGCAACATTTATTTATTTATTTACTTATCCTACTCTAATTAAAAAAAATAAAAAAATGGCTTTCAAGTATAGGAATACTTCCAGTGAAGCCATGTGCGTAACAGGGTTAGAAATATATTCATACTCGGGTTTAAAAGATAAATTTTAATGCATACCGGAGTATGAAGGACCAACTGCTTTAATGATGAGATCAAACAATAATGAAAATTAAAAGAGTAGTGTGACTTGACAACTAATTGGAACCATCTTTCAATAAGGTCAAGATATTCTTGTTTCTCTTCTTTGTTTAGGTCACACAACATGTCCTCCTTTTCCATGCTACACATATTATCTTCTTCAAGATGATTGGTCTTTGGAGTACATACAAGATCTGTTGAGAGGCATGCTAAGAACTCCTCAATCTCAGGTTCCAATGATTGCTCTCCATTGAATTATATCAATGATTCTTGAGTCTCCTCAACAAATTGACAATAGGAATCCGAAGGGACTTCTAAATCTTCTTGTGGAGAGACAACTAAATTCTTGAATGTTGTTAAGATATTCTCTTCGTGAGAGGCGGATATCCCAGTTGTTGCTAGAATGTGAGAAAGTTCTTGGAGGGACATTCTTCAATCTCTTGATCATCATTGAATTACTCTAGTTGGTTGATGATACCTGTCTCGCAACACAAATTAGTACTCGAGGGTTCTTACAGCACCCCAAAAGTTATTTATCATCAAAGATTTGAATATTAAAACTATTTGCAAAAATAAAACACACCAAACTTGAAATCCTTGCGTTACTCGGACCCTGTTGTCACCAGGTTATCGGTTCACACAAGTTAGCCCATCATGAAAACATAATTTTACATAAAATAAGGAAAAACACACTTGCATTAAGAGAAGAGAGGACAACCTAACTTTGGAGCAACCCCACCAAAGTGGATGTGTGGGCTCTTCCCTCACGTCTTACCGTCTTCTCTCCTCCCTTAGGTAATCCATAAAACCAATCCAAAACCATTAAAGCAATCTGATTCAATACTACCTATTACCGTTTACCACTCCCCGGCAACGACGCCAAAATGTTGGTGCAATTATATGCATAATATATTACCAAACATAAATGATCAACGATTCATAATCAATAGAGTTAATGCACTATATGTGTCGATAACAGATAGGTTCCTATGTCTGTTTAGTATAGCTTAGATAAGAAAACCATCAATAACAAAATACTTTGTTGTAACACTTTTCAAATAACATTCTCCACTCATTTCAAAATTCATAAAGAAAAACTTGCAAACAAAATCTTAGCAATCATGCATTCAAAAGTTAGTACCTAGGTAGTCGAGTAGTACGACTAGGGGCATGATTGAGCCTCCTTAGTTAGTGATTTGAGATATTGGGTTGAGTACTATTATTGTACCCCGCATGTATATCAGAGAGTTATGGCACCTAACACTCCTTTCATCTTAGGACCTAGTAACTTGTTTGCATGGATCTAACGCAAGATCCAAAATTTACTTCACCAATTAAACCTCCAGAAATCTCCTCCATGAATCATGAAGAAAATGATGAGATTACAAAAGGAACTATCCAAATAAGACAATCAAATCAACAAATTGAATGATAGGTCGGTGAAAAATGTTGATTTGATAAGTAATCAAACATAAATGGGAAGAAAGATGGGTGAAAATAAGGAATCGATGGAAAGAAAGATGGAAGAAAATAAGGAACCGGTGGAAAGAAAGATGGAAGAAAATAAAGAACTGAYGGAATGGTTGGAATAAAATATTATAGAATCCTTAAATGGGAGGCTCCCTAAAATTGATAAGTTGTCTGAAGGGGATCATGAAAATAAGGGTAGTATTCAAGTTGAAGAACTTTCCAATAATAAGAATTTTCCAAGGGGATTTAACTCCAATAATGGAGTTATCTATAGATGGTTCCCAAAAGGAGTGAATCTTCCAGTAAGGCTTGTGCATACAAAGCCTCATAAAAATAAATATAAATACATAAATCCTTTCTAACCTACTTCTTTAATTATTGTTCCAGCATAATAAATTGACAGTTTAGCAGCATACTAACATCATACTACAACACACTACAATAGTATAATAATTAATCAACAACAATAAGAAAATGCATAAGGTATTTACCTCAACCTGAAGCTGATGATGATGTTGATGATTTTGAACTTGCCCAAACTAAGTATCAACCTCCCAACCAACTAGGAACAACCTCTCTGTCTCCCTAGCTCCAGGAATCCTTATGGTTTCCTGGCCCCCGAACCCAAAATTCCCAACAACAATTGTGCCCCTGTGAGAGTCCTCAAGCAAAATTGTTCCAACAATGTTGTTGTTTCCTCCTCCTCCTTCTTCCTCCCCAAATTTTCTTACCTTCCCATAAACCAAAATATCCCAAAAACAAAAGATCCCCCCCCTCCCCCCAAGTTCTCCCCTCTCCCTTATCTTCCTCCCTCGAATCCATTTCTCCAACCGCCTTACCCCCCATTAATTCCTCAACCACCTTATCCCTCCCATAAATTACTTCAACTACCAATGTTAATAATATTATAATAAAGTCTTCATAAAGTTATTTTAATAATTAATTAAATTAATATTTATTATTCATGATAATTACATAGTTAATTAGGGTTGTTACATACACCCACCCTTCAAGAAACTTCGTCCCAAAGTTAGAGTAATTTACAATATAAGGGTAATGACACATGGTTTATACACCCACATCAAATAAACAACATTATCAGTAAGCTAAAAAAAAAAAAACTTATACATACTAGTGTACATGTGCAAGAAATGCATGTGTAGCTAGCACATACAAGGCTCGCGCGTCTACTAATGACAATAATTATCACACCTATAGTAATTCTTGTATGCGTCCAATCCAATAAACAAGACCATTTATTTCATAAAAGATAGTAAACCAATTAAAATGTTCGTAAAATCCCTCAATTACAATAATTTATCACAACAACGTTCATTTAGACAATTGTAGTTCAGTTAAGTAATTATGAATATACATATATACATATTTTTCTTTTCAAAAGGGGAAAACAATAAATTCCACTATAAGGCAAAATCCCCATACACTCTCAACTATTTATATTCATCGTTCCTCCCTAACTTACTTATGTCTTCCATCCCTATCCTTCCTTTGTTGGACTATCTTGGAGCATCAACTATATTGACCTAACTCCAAATAGAACCCATAAGAGGAAGTGCCATTCTCTTGACCAAGCTTCCCAAATAGGCAAGTGATAGTCATCATCACACGTCTAGGGGAGCGTGAGCTAACACCGTCCTCCCATGACTCCATGTTTCAGAGGATACATGGTGGGAAATGCCTCCACCCCTCCTAATAGGACTAGGGTCCAGACCCTACCATGGAATATACAGTGGCACTATGTTGCTGGGAATTTTGTTATCGAATATTCAGTTTTAGGTAGTCTCACCACCTGAAAAACCTGCACTGGTCCATATATCATAGCAATGCATTCGAACCAACATAATTTCACATACAAAGATTCATACCATATTGTTTCTCGGTCGGTGTTCATGACATCAACTTTTATTATCATTATCCTTTGGCTATTTCATAGCCCATTGACCTGCAGATTAGTCTATAACACAAACTCATACATATCTATGCATTATCATCATGTAAATCCATTCAACCAAAATCTCAATTCGGTATCCACATACCAACAACTTTAAATGTCAAAATTTTCAAGTTAGAAATAGATCGCATAATATACCCCATAATTCAATTAACATTAACCATTCATAGAATTGACATTCACATAATAGATTGCATCATATCCATCAACATTCAAATAACGTTAAACATTCATAGAATTGTCATTCACATAATCGATTGCATCATATCCATCATCATTTAAATAGCGTTAAACATTCATAGAATTGTCATTCACATAATAGATTGCATCATATCCATCACCATTCAAATAATGTTAAACATTCATAGAATTTTCATTCACATAATCAATTGCATAATATCCATCATCATTCAAATAACGTTAAACATTCATAGAATTGACATTCACATAGGCTCATACGTCTTAAAAGTTCAAGTGTATCATTAATAGTTTCACAGTGAATAGAAAATAAAGGTGATTAGGCCTTAGGTAATTCTAGTTGTCTAAGTCAAAAGGTGGCATTACATACAAAAAAACCTTCGAGAAATGTATTCTCGAGGTGGTCAAAAAAAGTGAAGGGTGATCTCGTCGTAATGTCTTGGCATCCTCCCAAGTAGCAGATCCCGGGCTATACTTGTCCCACTGGACCTTAACTTGGTCTACTAGACAGTTCCTGAGTTGTCGGACCCTACGGTCCAATATGCGTAACGGTTCTACCATGAGGGTTCCCGCGCCCGATACCTGCAATTCCTTCAAATTCAATTTGTGAGATTCGTCAGCAACATAATGACGTAGAATAGATACATGAAAAACATTATGAGTTTTATGCAAGTGGGGTGGCAGTACGAGACGATAGGCAATGGGTCCAATTCTCTCTTGGATTTTGAACGGTCCTATAAATTGAGGTGACAACTTTGTCACCTTCCCGAACCAAATGGTATTCTTATTAGGCCTGATACGAATGAAAACTTGATCTCCCACTTTATCACTTCGGTCAGTCCTATGTGCATCAACATAACTTTTATGTCTATCATGTGCTTCCTTTAGTCTCTGCCTAATCTGAATAACATGTTCCTCCATCTCTCGAATCAATTATGGCCCAACTATCACTCGGTCTTCTAACATTTCCCAACTCAACGATGTTTTACATGGCCTTCCATACAAAGCCTCGTAGGGTGGCATTCCAATGGAGCTATGAAAATTGTTATTGTAGGCGAACTCTACCAAAGGTAGGTACTTCTCCCAATGGGTTTGATTATCCATAACATACATCCTAAGCATGTCCTCCATAACCTGATTTACTCTCTCATTTTTCCCATCTGTTTTAGGATGATAAGTTGTGCTTAAGTTCAACTGAGTCCCCAACGCTAACTGCAAACTTGTCCAAAACCTATAAGTGAATCTAGAGTCCTTATTTGAAATGATCTTCTTGGGTATCTCGTGCAAACAGATGACCTCACTTACAAACACGCGTGCCACATCAGTGACATCGTAGGTGTCTCTAACCGGAATAAAATGAGCACTCTTGGTCAACTTATCAATTATCACAAGAATGACACTGTGTCTATGCGATGTGAGCGGCAATCCCATAAAAAATCCATATAAATGAATTCCCACTTGGACATAGGGACATCATGCAGTTGTAGGAGACCTGTCGGGTGGTGGTGGTCGGATTTCACTTGTTGACACTCTAGGGACTTGGCAACGAAATGGACTACATCATGCTTCATGCCTACCCAGAAGAAAAGCTTCTTCATGTCTACGTACATTTTCTTCACACCCAGATGCACAAAATAAAGTTCTCTATGGGCTTCCTTCAGTATGATGCTTTGAATATCTCCACCTTCGAGGATGTTGTAAGGTCTCTTCCAACAAAGCCTTATAAAACATAAGTTAAAATAGAGAAATTCTATCCTAACTTTTAACCATTCATTATTCAACATATTTAAAATTTATGAGCAACATCATAATAAACCACATATTCAACATATTCAACAGCATTATAATAAACCACAAATTCAGCATATTAATGAAAATACATACCTCTAACTAAACCCAAAACTCCTAGCAACAGGTGCCCCCTGTTTCAGTCCACCAAACACCAACAAGTTCCTCAAGAAAAAACCAGTACCATCCTCCAACAAGCTACTCCAGCCCCAAACAGCAATACAATCATCTCCTCTCAAAATTATGCTCTCTCCCCAAAAATCCAAAAGTACCTCTTCGAGTGTTTTTCCCTCCTCTTATCCTCCTTTCCTCCCCCCTCATTCATTGCCTTCTCCCTTTCATTAAGAGACACCCACCTTATCCCTCCATTCAATGCCAACCACCTTATCCGCTTCTCTTTAATGGTTCCATCATTCGATACAAAATAATAATTAATAATTTATTAAACTAGATTTTATTAAACAGATATTTAATCATTAAATTAATTAATTAGTTAATTAAACTAATTCACATTCAACAAATATTTAACCAGAACAATTAATTAATTAATTATTTAAACTAATATACATTAAACAATTAATTAAACCATGACGATTGATTAAATACTTAGGGTTGTTACATACACCCACCCTTCAGGAAACTTCGTCCCGAAGTTAAAGTATTTTATGATACAAGGGAAAAGACACATGGTTCACACATTCATATCAAATAACCGACATTATGAGTAAGTAATCCAAGAAAACTCATACATACTAGTGTACATGTACAAGAAATGCATGTGTAGCTAGTACATACAAGTCGTGTGCATGTACTAATAACAATAACTATCACCCTTATAGTAATTTATGTATGCATCCAATCCAATCAACAAGACTATTCATTTTATAAAAGATAATAAACCCATGAAATGTTTGTGAATTCCCTTAATTACAATAATCTAGCTCAACAATTTTATTTAGACAATTGTAGTTTAGTTAAGTAATGATGAATATACATATATACACATTTTCTTTTCAGAAGGAAAAACAATAAATTCCACCATAATACGAATCTCCATACACTCTCAACTATTTATATTCATCCTTCCTCCCTAACTTACTTCCATCTTCCATTCCTATCCTTCTTCTGTTGGACTATCTTGGAGCGTCAACTATATTGACCTAACTCCAAATAGAACCCATGAGTGGAAGTGTCACTATCTTGAACAAGCTTCCCTAGCAGGCAACTGACAGTCATCATCACACGTCTAGGGGAGCGTGAGCTAACACCGTCCTCCCATGACTCCAGGTTTCAGAGGATACATGATGGGAAATGCCTCCACCCCTCCTAATAGGACTAGGGTCCACACCCTACAATGGAATATACAATGGTACCGTGTTGCTTGGAATTTTGTCATTGTTTATTCGATTTTAAGCAGTCTCACCACCTGAAATCCTGCACTGGTCCACATATCATAGCAATGCATTCAAACCAATATAATTTCACATACAAAGATTCATACCATATTGTTTCTCAATCGGTGGTCATGACATCCACTTTCATTACCATTATCCCTTGGCTATTTCATAGCCCATTGACCTCCAAATTAGTCTATAACACAAACTCATACATATCTATGCATTATCATAATGTAAATGCATCCGACCATTATCTCAATTCGGTATCCATGTACCAACAACTTTAACATCAAAGTTTTCAAGTTAGAAATAGATCTCATAATATCCCATAATTCAATTAACATCACCCATTCATAGAATTATAACTTACCTAATAGATTGCATCATATCCAACATCATTGAAATACCATTTAAACCTTCATAGGATTCGCATTCACACAATATATCGCATCATATCCATCATCATCAATAACATTTAAAAATTCATAGAATTTACATTCACATAGTAGATCGCATCATATCCATCATCATCAATAACATTTAAACATTCATAAAATTTACATTCTCACAATATATCGCATCATATCCATCATTATTCATATACATTTAAACATTCATAAAGGTTCATACGTCTTAAAAGTTCAAGTGTATCATTTAATAGTTTTACTGTGAATAGAACATAAAGGTGATTAGGCCTCAGGTAATGCTAGATGTCTAAGTCAAAAGGTGGTGTTACATACACCCAACCTTCGAGAACATATTCTCGAGGTGGTCAAAAAAGTGAGGGATAATCTCGTCGTAACGTCTCGACATCTTCCCAAGTAGCAGATCCTGGACTATACTTGTCCCACTGGACCTTAACTTGGTCTACCAAACGGTTCCTGAGCTGTCGAACTCTACATTCCAATATGCGTAATGGTTCTACCATGAGGATTCCCGCGTCCGATACCTGTAATTCCTTCCAATTTAGTATATGTGATTCATCAACAACATAATGACGTAGAACAGATACATGAAAAACATTATGAGTTTTATGCAAGTGGGGTGGCAGTACGAGATGATAGGCAACGGGTCCAATTTTCTCTTGGATTCTTAACGGTCCTATAAATCGAGGTGACAACTTTGTCCCCTTACCAAACTGAATGGTACTCTTATTAGGCCTGATACGAATGAAAACCTGATCTACCACTTTATAACTTCAGTCAGTCCTGTGTGCATCCGCATAACTTTTATGTCTATCATGTGCTTCCTTTAGTCTCTGCCTAATATGAATCACCTGTTCCTCCATCTCTTGAATCAATTCTGTCCCAACTGTTACTCGGTCTTCTAACCTCTCCCAACTCAACGACGTTATGCATGGCCTTCCATATAGAGCTTCGTAGGGTGGCATTCCAATGGAGCTATGAAAACTATTATTGTAGGCGAACTCTACCAAAGGTAGGTACTTCTCCCAATGGGTTTGATTATCCATAACATACATCCTAAGCATGTCTTCCATAACCTGATTTACTCTCTTAGTTTGCCCATCTATTTCAGAATGATAAGTTGTGCTTAAGTTCAACTGAGTCCCCAACGCTGATTGCAAACTTGTCCAAAACCTAGAAGTGAATCTGGAGTCCCTATCTGAAATGATCTTCTTAGGTATCCCGTGCAAAAGGATGACCTCACTTACAAACACGCGTGCCAAATCAATGACATTGTAAGTGTCTCTAACCGAAATAAAATGAGCACTCTTGGTTAACTTATCAACTATCATAAGAATGGAATTGTGTCCATGAGATGTGAGCGGAAACCCCACAACAAAATCCATGGAAATGAATTCCCACTTGGACATAGGAACATCATAGGGTTGTAGGAGACCTGTCGGGTGATGGTGGTTGGCTTTCACTTGTTGACACTCTAGGCACTTGGCGATGAAATGGACTACATCGCGCTTCATGCCTACCTAGAAGAAAATCTTCCTTATGTCTGCGTACATTTTCTTCACACCTGTATGCGCACAATAAAGTGCTCTATGGGCTTCTTTCAGTATGATGCTTCAAATATTCCTTCTTTTGGGGATGTACATCCTTCCTCGATATCTTAATAGTTCGCCTGCTTCCAGACTATATCCTTCATACTTTGGATCTAATTGCCTCCCACTCTGGAGGTTTGAAGTAACCTTTAAATACCAACTGTCTCCAAGGAGTTGCGTCAACACACATTCCCTCAGATTGGCTTTTAAGGGTACCAAGGAGAAGACACGTGGTCTCCTACTCAAAGCATCCACGACCACATTTTATTTTCCCTTAATGTAAGAAATACAAAAATCATACTCACTCATAAACTCGCTCCATCGCCTTTGCCTGGCATTCAGATCCCTTTGAGTGAAGAGATGTTTTAAACTTTGATGGTCCGTTTTGAGCTCAAACTTTCACCCTACTAGATAATGCCTCCAAAGTTTCAGAGCTAGCATTACATTGCCCAACTCTAAATCATGAGTAGCGTAAAGTTCCTTGTGTTTCTTCAACTTCCTTGATGCATAAGCTATCACTCCTCCATATTGCATTAGCACGGCCCCCAACCCTTGCTTTGAGGCATCTATGCAGACTGTGAAGTCCTTTTCCATATCCGACACTCGTAGAATTGGTGCACTAGTTAGTAACCTTTTAAGCTCGATGAATGCACTATCACATTCTTCTGTTCATTCATACCTCACTCCCTTGCACTACAAAGTGGTGATGGGTTTCGCTATTTTAGAGAACCCTTCCACAAATCTCCAATAATAACCTGCTAGCCCCATGAAGCTTCTTACCTCATGAGCATTTTTCAGCACTGGCCATTCCATAATGGGCTTTACCTTTTCTGGGTCCACAGAGATTCCTTCGCCGGAAATGATATGACCTAAATAGTGAATTTCTCCCTGGAAGAAGGAACACTTCGACAACTTCCCATATAATTTGTTCTCTCTAAGGCAGGACAACACCACTCACAAGTGTTCCTCATGCTCTCTTTCGTTCTTGGAATAGATGAGGATATCATCTAAAAAGACTTGTACAAAGTGGTCTAAGTACTTCTGGAATAAACCATTCATGAGGCTCATGAATACTGCTGGCGCATTGGTCAATCCGAAACATACTACAACGAACTCGTAATGCCCAAACTGAGTTCGAAAGGCAGTTTTAGGAATATCGCCTTCCTTAATCCTTAACTGGTGATACCCTAATCGCAAATCAATTTTTGAGAATATTGTTGCTCCTTTCATTTGATCAAAGAGATCATCTATCCGTGGCATTGGGTACCTATTTTTCACTGTAGCACGATTCAAGTCTCTGTAATCTATACACAGTCATAAGGAACCATCCTTCTTCTTTACAAAAATTATTGGTGCACACCAAGGTGAGACACTAGGCCTTATTAGCCCTAAGTTGAGTAGCTCTTTCAACTGCATCTGCAACTCACAAAGTTCTGGCGCTGTCATCCGATACGGAGTCTTGGAAATTGGTTCTGCACCAGGTTTTAGTTCAATAGTAAAATCAAGCTCCCTCTCAGGAGGTAACCCTGGTAACTCGTTTGTAAAAACATCTTTAAACTCTAACAATACTGGGTACTAATCCAAGGAGGGTCCTTTCCTTTCACTCACTACTTCCACTACATATAGTTGACACCCTTGCCTCATGCACCACTTAACCTTCATAGTTGAGATAAAGCGTAGAGACACCTTTCTCCGTACACCGTGGATCTCTACTGGCCTTCCTTCATCGTCTGCACAAAGCACCATTTTTGCGAAATAATCTACCATAGCTCGATGTGCTTCTCACCAATCCATTCCAATGATTAGGTCATACGTCCCGAGGGCAGTGACGTATACCTTCAACCTGGTAATACATACCCCCAGGTCTACTAGACAATTATCAACGCTAGGTCCTACCACTTTTTTCTCCCTGAAGCCATCTCGACTTGTTTAAAGTCGTCATGCTCGTAGGCTGCCAACCCACTCTTTCCAATGCAGATGGTGAAATGAAACTATCTATAGCACTAGAATCAAATAATTTTTTTAACATTGATATGATTTAGAGTACCTAACGACTCCACCACCGTGGATTGATGTTCTGCTTGGCGATTGTTAACTGTTGCATAAATATGGTGGCTGCTACTTGCTCTTCCCATCGGGGCCTTTCCTTCTCTATGCACAAATCTTGCTTGCAACTCTGGGGAGTCACGCTGGTAATGGGGTCCTCCACATCCCCAACATGTAACCCGAGATTAAACTTGTGTATTGATCTGTGACGGTCTCTAAAATGAGTTACTTCCCCTAGAACCCCTACCCCTACCAGCTGCTCCCTGAGATGGTCATGGACCTACTTGCGTCGTTGGTGATGAATGGAATGCCGCACTCACTGCCATTCAAATACCTGTGAAGACTGTCCTTCCTGCGACTCTATTACCATATGGAGGTGGCCTGGAGCTCCCTCCCCTGAAGAATGTCCTAGGGGCCTTCCCCACGAATCTAGGACGATGCGGAAAGATCAACCTCATACCTCCATTTAAGTTCATATGTTCCTCAGCATAACGTGCATTTTCTACTGCTTTCGCTACCGAAGACGGTTTCCACATCCGTACCATGGCCCTTATCTTAGGGTTTAACCCATAGACAAAGCGTTTTGCCTGTCATTGATAGTTATCCATGTATGAAACATATTTTACCAATTCCATGAACCTGATCTCGTACTCTTCCACGGTCCTATTTCCCTGTACTAGAGCATGAAATGCTCCCACCTGCTATTCCTTGTAGTAAGCTGGTAGATATTTCCTTCGGAACCTTTCCTCAAAAAGTTCCCAAGAGACGGTGTCTGGGGTAAGGTGCAACTGCCTCTCCAGGTTGCCCCACCAATTCAAGGCACTGTCTCTCAACTAAAAAATCGTTATCTTCGCCTTTGAAGTGGATGCATAGTCTCTTAAGGTGAAACACCTTGTCATGCCTTCCAACCATGCCTCTGCACGTTCACTGGCACGACCCCCGACAAACTTTGGAAGTTTGATCTTCTGCAGTTCTCTAGTGATGTTTTCGGGTGGAGGCCCTCCCCCTGAATCCCTCGACGCTTCAGGATTACCCATTCTAGATGGTGGGGGCTCCACTTCGATCCCTACTGACTGATGCCCCTTTAAAGTCTCATTTATGGCCTCCAAAGAGCGTAGAATGAGAGCTAATTCAGGCGATGGTGGTGGCGGCATTGGCGGTCTCTGCATTGATGCCCCTCTGCCTTGATTTCCTCGAGTCCTAACCATCCTGTATAATTGAATCTGCATCAACCAAGAGTTTTTCAGGGAGAGTCTAAGGCAATTCACATTTGCGCAACTTAAACTTGAAAACAAAGGGTTAGGCGTAAGTTTTTATTTTACTTGTCTGTAAACAAACATTACTCTCTTTAGGGGAAGTGGCTAGGTCAGGGTCGAAAGCCTCTAAGATCGATGTCTTCGCCTAAGAAAACTGTTGACTCCCTCGCCTGCTAGCTACGCTAGCATCGCACCATACTCACCAATTCCTCTAACTTATGTATATAATCAAGCATCAACCTAACCCTTGTAGAAATATGCACCACTGATATTAATTGCCCTTATGAATTATAATACCCTGTGTCTCGTCATTCATCAAGTTATTTAATTCCTAAAATTAATTTACATAGTTTAATTCTCCTTAATCAAACAATCGACATTAATTAATTAATTAATTAATCCTTAATTTAATTAACCAATTAAATTAATTAATCACCTTGATTATTCACATTAGTTAGTTTTATTTTGAATCATAATATTTAAATTATAATAATTAACATAAATATTTTTATTATTAAGTAATTAACATTAAACTAATTTAAACAATAAAAGTTTAAACCTTAATTAAAAGATAATAATAATTAAAAATATATATAAAAATAACAATAAAAAATATATATAAAACAATTAAAATACAATTAAAAAGAATTAAAATAACTAAACTAAAATAAAATAAAATAAATAAAACCTAAAGTTGGGCAGTGGGTCCTCGCATGAGGCCCACGTGCCCCCTCCCCCTTGACACTCATCCCTTAATCTTAATCTCCTCCATCCTTATCTCTTCAAACCCTTCCCTCTCTACCCTTTCCATTTCGTTCTTTTTTGGTCAAACGCTCAGGGTGAAGGATGAGGTTGACCATGGCCATCTCTCTGCTCTGTTGACCCTGGTGTCCATGATTTCAAGGTCTGGAGGGCGCGTCATGTACAGTGGTGCGTTCCCTCTACTCCTTTGTGGGCTTCTCCTCCATGGCTTGGCGCGTGGTCTTGGCCGTCGTGTTTTGATTCAGTTTGTTGGTTTTTTTTTTTGTAGTTGTTCTTCTATTTGTTGCCTGCGGGTGTTTTTTTTTTGTTGCCTGTGCGCGGAGGTCCAAGGTTCGAAGCTTTGGCAAGGTCTGGGCTGCCATCGTGCCCACCAGTTGGTTCCTCATGGTTCTTTCTGGTGGCTTGTTGCTCGGTACGAGGTTCCTTGTGCGTTGATCTTTGTGGTGAGTTGTGTGGCTACGGGTCGCGGGTTCAAAACCCATGAACCTGCACCCATTAGCCAAAACCCACTGGTGCAATGGTAAAACATTAATTTGTATGGTGGGAGGTCGACGGGTCAATCCCATAGATCATGCCTATTTTTTATTTATTTTTTAATGTGTTGGTAGTTGGCGCTTGATAACTCATGGACTTGGCTCTAAACTGGGCCTTGGGCCTAAATGTTTTCTATTCTTCTATGTGTGTAGTGCACTGCTGTGTTGGATGCGTTGTGCAATGAAATTGTCCTTGTGGGCTCCCTCCTTTGTGGCTTAGTGCTTAGTCTCGATAGTGGACATTGGCTGGACTTTGGTGCATAGCTCAATAGTACGTGGACTTGAATGGAATACTTCGAGATTGGGCCTTCGGGCCCAATATTTTTCTATTATGTTGTGCCTTCTAGACTGCTGTGTGTGTAGTGCACTGTTGTGTGTGTAGTGCACTGCTTTGGCTCTCTTATGGACTCTCTCCTTGGCGCCTTGTGTGAGTTATCATGTGACTTGGCATGTGATGTGACTTTGGTTGGATAGCTTGGAGATTGGATTCAAAGGATAGTTGGACCAATATTTTTCTTTGTTATGTCAGGCACGGTTTCGTGGCCTTGGCTTTAGCGCTTGGTCTCTGGTGTTGAGCCTACTTGATGCATAGTGAAAATTTATTCACCCCTTGTGGGCTCTCCTCCTAGCGGCACCTTGTGCGTTGGTGCTTGGACATATGTGCTTAATGCTTGCCTCACCATGAGATATGTAGTGTGATATTGGGCTCGGTGCTTGGTGTTGGGCTTGTGTGGTTAATGCGGAGACTTGTGGTGCTCAACATGTGGAGGTTAAACTCCTATGTGCTCTTGACCTTGTACTTGATTCAAAAAAAAATCGGGCCTGTGGTCCCCCCAAGATTTTGTTTACTGCATTGTTGTGACTTGGAGATTTGGTACCCATTTGCGTTATTTCAATTGCATTATTGGTACTCATTTTAAATTATCATGATGTTATTTCAATTACAAACAATAATATTTCATTTATCTATGCCGCTTGTTAGTCCAGGTGGTGATACTAGTTGGTTTGCCAGGGTCACTTCCTTTCTCCAACAATGAAAGTTGGATTTTATAAGTCCCTACTATAGAGTTATATTTTGATGCCCTATTCTCAGTAGGAGGGATGTTAATATAGGTTATCTCCACAAGTTATCTACTAGTTCCACTCTTACCTGCCTTTTCAAGACTACATCATCTATACCTTGGAGTATATTATAATGCAACTAACTTGTAGCTTGAGAGTTCCTCTAGCTCATATTTAGGATTGTTTGCATCAGCTGCAAATGTAGACATATCATCATTTTTTTTTGAGTGAGCACCACTCTTGTAGAATTTGTATTTGGGCGCTAGTGTCTTAAGATCATTTCATTTTCAGATGCTCTTTTGATCATTAGATCTGTAGTTGATATCATTACTTATTTAGGGGTTTGCGTATCTTCTTAAGGAATTTGTAAAATACAAGAAATAATTATGTCTTGCCTTGTTCCTTTGTGTAGATGCTAAATCTCTAGGAAAATATTCTCAGAGACAAGTTTACCATATTGCCAGTTTCAGGATCTTCTTTGCTTATTTTCATCCTTTACATGATCCACGTTGCAAGAGGTCTTTTGTGGGGGAMATMTTTAGTCATTACAACACATAACTACCAACCTACTTTGATAACACTGAAGAGTAAAGCGTTGTACAAGTCAACAAGTTTTAGAGTTTTTTTTTTTTGGAGAGTTTCAGGGTTGTTTACAGGACACATAGCTTAGCTTTCTGTCCAGATTCAAGAGGATGGGTGGGTAGGTGGGCCTTTGGTCCCATATTTCAAACTAACGCTTTGATACCATGTGTAAGGTCTTTTCCAACAGAGCCTTATAAAACATAAGTTAAAATAGAGAAATGTTATCGTAACTTTTAACCATTCATTATTCAACATATTTAAAATTTATGAGCATCATCATAATAAACCACATATTCGACATATTCAACAGCATGATAATAAACCACAAATTCAACATATTAATGAAAATACATACCTCTAACTGATGCTACTGTTGTTCTCCAACTCTGCCTGATGCTCTGCCCAAAATCGACTAACCTCCTAGCCAGCTAGGAACAGAGCCTCTCCAGCTCCCTAGCTCCAGGATTCCATAAGGATTCCTGGCCCCCGAGCCCAAAACTCCCAGCAACAGGTGCCCCCTGTTTCAGTCCACCAAACACCAACAAGTTCCTCAAGAAAAAACCAGTACCATCCTCCAACAAGCTACTCCAGCCCCAAACAACAATACAGTCCTCTCCTCTCAAAATGATGCTCTCTCCCCAAAAATCCAAAAGTCCCTCTTCGAGTGTTTTTCCCTCCTCTTATCCTCCTTTCCTCCCCTCTCATTCACCGCCTTCTCCCTTTCATTAAGACTCACCCACCTTATCCCCTTCTCTTTAATGGTTCCATCATTTGATACAAAATAATAATTAATAATTTATTAAACTAGATTTTATTAAACATATATTTAATCATTAAATTAATTAATTAGTTAATTAAACCAATTCACATTCAACAAATATTTAACCAGAACAATTAATTAATTAATTATTTAAACTAATATGCATTAAACAATTAATTAAACCATGACAATTGATTAAATACTTAGGGTTGTTGCAGATGTACATCCTTCCTTGATATCTTAATAGTCCATCTGCTTCCAGGTTATATCCTTCATACTTTGGATCTAATTGCCTCCCACTCTAGAGGGTTGAAGAAACCTTTAAATACCAACTATCTCCAAGGAGTTGTGTCAACACACGCTCCCTTGGATTAACTTTTAAGGGTACCAAAGAGAATACACGTGGTCTCCTAGTCAAGGCATCCGCGACCACGTTCTCCTTTCCCTTGATGTACGAAATTCCAAAATCGTACTCACTCATAAACTCACTCCATCACCTCTGTCTAGCATTGAGATCCCTTTGAGTGAAGAGATGTTTTAAACTTTCATGGTCCGTTTTGAGCTCAAAATTTCGCCCCACTAGATAGTGCCTCCAAAGTTTCAGAGCTAGCTTTACAACTGCCAACTCTAAATCATGAGTAGCGTAAAGCTCCTCATGTTGCTTCAACTTCCTTGACAAATACGTTGTCACTCCTCCATCCTGCATTATCATGCCCCCCAACCCTTGCTTCGAGGCATCCATGCAGACTGTGAAGTCTTTTTCCATATCTGACACTCGTAGAATTGGTGCACTGGTTAGTAACCTCTTAAGCTTGATGAATGCACTATCACATTCTTCTATCCATTCATACCTGACCCCCTTTCACTACAGAGTGGTGATGAGTTTCGCTATTTTAGAGGACCCTTCCACAAATCTCTGGTAATAACCCGCTAGCCCCATGAAGCTTCTTACCTCATGAGGATTTTTCGGCACTGGCCATTCCATAATGGCCTTTACCTATTCTGGGTCCACATATATTCCTTCACCGTAAATGATATGACCTAAATAGTGAATTTCTTTCTGGAAGAAAGAACACTTCGACAACTTTCCATACAATTTGTTCTCTCAAAGGCATGGAAACACCACTCGCAAGTGTTCCTCATGTTCTCTTTCATTCTTGGAATAGATGAGGATATCATCCAGAAAGACTTGTACAAAGCAATCTAAGTACTTTCGGAATACACCATTCATGAGGCTCATGAATACTGCTGGAGCATTGGTCAAACTGAAAGGTACTACAACGAACTCGTAATGCCCAAACCAAGTTCGAAATGCAGTTTTAGGAATATCGCCTTCCTTAATCCTTAACTGGTGATACCTTGATCGCAAATCAATTTTTGAGAACACCGTTGGTCCTTTCATTTGATCAAAGAGATCATCTATCTGTGGCATTGGGTGCCTATTTTTAACTGTAGCATGGTTCAAGTCCCTGTAATCTATACACAGTCGTAAGGAACCATCCTTCTTATTCACAAAAATTACTGGTGCACCCCAAGGTGAGACACTAGGCCTTATTAGCCCTAAGTGGAGTAGTTATTTTAACTGCATCTGCAACTCATAAAGTTCTGGCGCTGTCATCCTATATGGAGTCTTGGAAATTGGATCTACACCAGGTTTTAGCTCAACGATAAAATCAAGCTCTGTCTCAGGAGGTAACCCTGTGAACTATTTCGGAAAAACATCCTTAAACTCCGACAATACTGGGTACTGATCCAAGGAGGGTACTTTCCTTTCATTGACTGCTTCCAATACATATAGTCGACACCCTTGCAGCATGCAACATTTAACCATCATGGTTGAGATAAAGTGTAGAGACACCTTCCTCCGTACACCGTGGATCTCTACTGGCCTTCCTTCATCGTCAACACAAAGAACCCTTTTCGCGAAATAATCTACCATAGATCGATGGGCTTCTAACCAATCCATTCCAACGATTAGGTCATACGTCCTCAAAGCAGTGACGTATACCTTCAACCTAGTAGTACACACTCCCAGGTCTACTAGACAATCATCAACGCTAGGTCCTACCGCTTGTTTTTCCCCCGAAGCCATCTTGACTTGTTTAAATTCATCATGCTCGTAGGCTGCCAACCCACACTTTTCTAATGCAGATGGTGAAATGAAACTATCTATAGCACCAGAATCAAATAAAATTTTAACATTGACATAATTTAGCGTACCTGCTGACTCCACCACCGTGGATTGATGTTCTACCTGGCGATTATTAACCACTGCATAAATCTAGTAGCTACTACTCACTCTTCCCATTGAGGCCTTTCCTTCTCTATGCACAAATCCTGCTTGCAACTCTAGGCAGTCACCCTGGTAATGGGGTCCTCCACACCCCCAACACGTAACACGAGATGGTACCTACTCACTGCCCGGTGACGGTCTCTTAAATGAGTTCCTTATCCTAGAGACCCTGGCCCTACTTGTTGCTCCCTAAGAAGGTCTTGGACCTACCTGCGTCATTGGTGACGAGTGGGATGTTGTACTCACTGCCATTGAAATACTTGTAGCAACTGTCCTAGGTGCGACTCTATTACCATAAGGAGGCGACCTAGAGCTCCCTCCCCTAGAAAAGGTCCTAGGGGCCTTCCCCACGAATCCAGGATGTTGTGGAAAGGTCGATCTCATACCATGGACCTTATCTTAGGGTTTAACCGATACAAAAAATGTTCTTCCTATCGTTGATCGGTGTCCATGTACGAGACATATTTTACCAACTCCATGAACCTGATCTCGTACTCTTCGACGATCCTGTTTCCTTGAACTAGAGAATGAAATTCTCCCACCTGTTGTTCCTCGTAGTAAGCTGACAAATATTTCCTCCAAAACCTTTCCTCAAAAAGTTCCCATGAAACAATGTCTAGGGTAAGGTGCAACTGCCTCTCCAGGTTACCCCACCAGTTCAAGGCATTGTCCCTCAACTGAAAGATTTTTATTTTCACCTTTGATGTGGAAGCATAGTCTCTTAAGGCGAAACATCGTGTCATTCCTTCCAACCATGCCTTCGCATGTTCACTGGCACGACCCCCGACAAACTTTGGGAGTTTGATCTTCTGTAGTTCTCTAGTGATGTCCGCGGGTGGAGGCCCTACCTCTAAATCCCTCGACGCTTCAGGGTTACCCACTCCAGATGGTGGGGGTTCCACTTCAACATCTGTTGGTTGACACCCCTTTAAAGTCTCATTAATAGCTTCCAAAGAGCGCAAAATGAGAGCTAATTCAGGCGATGGTGGTGGCAGCATCGGCATTGGAGGTCCTTGCAATGATGCCCATCAGCCTCGATTTTCTTAAGTCCTGACCATCTTGAATAATTGAATTTGCATCAAACCAAATGCTTGTCAGGGAAGAGTCTAAGGTAGTTCACATTCGTTCAACTTATACTTGTAAACATAGGGTTAGGCATAAGTTTTTTTTTTTACTTGTCTGTAAACAGATGTTACTCTCTTTAGGGTGAGTGGCTAGGTCGGGGTTAAAGCATCTAAGCTCGGTGTCTTCACCTAAGTAACTACTGACTCTCTCGCCTTGCTAGATATGCCATCCCTATAACACACTGGCTAAAGTGCATCAAATCCCCTATGTAATGCCTTCTATTATACCTTCTAACTATTCACCATAACATGCGTCAAACTCCTCCCACTCTACAAGGACCTTTAATCTTTGTAATCTTAATTATAATATAACACTATTACATTCATTAATCATATACATAACGTATGTTATTAATTAATACCATTATATAATAGTAGTTAATTAATTCATCATTAGTTACAAACCCATTATTAACATTATAACTTTATAATGTTAATTTAATTATTAGATTAACTGATAAATCATTTAAATAAATAAATCAATTAATTACTATAATCAATTAATTTAATTAACCCATTATACTAATTAATCCATATAATCAATTAATTTAATTATTAGGTTAACTTATCATCTATCAATAAAATAAATCAATAAATAATTAAATTTTATAAAAAATAAAAAAA
>ML829833.1:88213-101904 GCA_009831015.1 Picea engelmannii | reverse complement strand
AAGGGCTTGAAAATGGAATTCATCAACCCTTGGAATGTGGAAGGTGCATTTGTAAGGCCAAAAGGCATGACCAAAAACTCATAATGGCCTTCATGAGTTCAGAATGTTGTTTTTGGGATATCTTCTTCCTTCATTCTAATCTGGTGATACCCTAAATGGAGATCCAAATTTGTGAAATAGATTGCTCCATGTAGTTCATCTAACAATTCATCAATGACGGGAATTGGAAAGTTATCTTTAATAGTGATATTTTTGAGCTCTCTATAATCTGGACACATATGCCATGAGCCATATTTCTTGAATACCATTACCACCAGTGTAGAGTAAGAACTTTGGCTAGGTCTAATACTGCCAACCTCTAACATTTCTTCAACCATGCGCTCAATTTCACTCTTTTGGGAATAAGGGTATTTGTATGGCCTGATGTTAGGAGGAACACTCCCAGGAATTACGTGAATATCATGATCATGATTTCGAGTGGGTGGAAGACCTTTGGGAATATCTTCAAATACTTTGGAATGCTTATCAATGATCCCTTGGAGATCTAGAGGAATATATGGCTTATATGTTTGAACATCTAGCGAGCATAGTTGTGCAACAACATACTCTACATTATATCTCATTGGGTTTACTAATTTTGTCTGGGTTGGCGATAACACTGATCGCAAGTCCACATATGGTTACTCACTCAGTCTTGGTGCTGGGCCTATATGTTGGTCGAGCAAGAAGCAAGTTTCCATTGCTATATCTTCAGCCGAGGCAGAGTACAGAGGGGTAGTTAACATAACCATTCAGGGTATGTGGCTACAACATTTTCTCACTGAGTTGGGAATTCAGTTTCACCGACCGATCGTCATTTGGTGTGACAACCAGAGCACTCTGCATAGATCCAGTTTAGAGGCAGTGGATGAAGCACATCGAGATACACATGCACTACAACTGGGATTTAGTACACTAGGGGATCATCGACCTACAGTTTTTTCCTTTAGTAGAACATACGACATACATCTTCACCAAGACCTTAACTTAGAAGAAGTTCCATTCTCTATGAAGTCGTCTTGGAGTGAAGGACACAGTTGCCTATAAACCGTAGTTCTTCTTTTTTTAACATACATTGTACCTTGAAGGGGGGGGTTTCCCATGAGGTTTTCCCTCTTTCCTCACTTTATTTCAGTGTATCTTTTGTATTTGGGTACCTAACATGTCCTCATTGTAGGGACCCATTCTTTATTTTCACCATAGTGATGTTCAGGGAGGGTGTTGGATTTACTTCACACACACTCGGGATTTCTTTTTCCTAAGGTTTTTCCTTATTTATTAGTCAAAATTAGTCATTATCCAGTCTCCTATATTTTAGGGGAGAATATTCCACCTGGAGAATATTCTCTTTCAGTTGACACTTCAGTTTGACTAGTTGAGTTGAGTCTAGATGCTACATTGGTTTTGTCACCATGAAATATTGGGATCATCACCGTGATAATGTGCACTTTCCTTGGGATCATAACCATATTGGCTCATTACCCTTGATTCCTTGATATACTCCTCACTACACTCTGTTTAGTCATTTAACTGAAGACTAGTTGACTAGTTAACTTAGCTAGGTGGCAGTTCACTCCCGTAACTACCTGAGAGACTAAACTAGGTGGTAGTTCACTCCCGTAACTATTGGTGTGTGTCCAAATCACTCTAGAACACGACTATGGTGCATTGGTTCTCCTCCAATGCGCATTCATTGAGTTATACAGAGTATATTATGTGTAAATTATTCATTATTCATTACAGTTAATGATAATTCTTCTATTCTTTCTCTCCTTCTTCTTCTTTCTAAATTTATCTCTACAAATGTGTGTAGTATTTCTAGCTAGATCTATTCTGTGCAGGTTCAACACATTTACACTAGTTATTGTTTTGCTTGAGTTTCGTTTCTTCCGAGACAAGTATTCTTTCCAACCTGGAGAGTGTGTTGTTCCTCTAAATGTATTAGATCTGATATCTTTCTGGCTCTACGATTTCTTCTTTGAAAAATATCCCTTTTCTTTCCAGAGATCCAGATCCGCAGTAGTTTATTTATTTTTATTCTTTCTCCTACTCCACGTTCATGTGCATGGAAGCTCAAAAAATACTACTCTTCATCCTTTGATGTATGTTCTTCAGTCTATGGTTCCATAATTTTTCCCTTTGTTCTTTGCAAGGATGATGTCAATCCTTGTCTTCCATGCTCTACCAAGAGACCATGATTTTGTTGTGCCACTCTGATTTTATGGAGGAAGTCATGATTGTCTTTGACATTTTCCTTGAATATTATTTTGACTTTGACCAGTCAAACCTTGAATTTGACCCAAAAATTCAAATTTGACATTTTTTATGGTTTAGGGCACCAAGAGATGTGTTGGGTTAGGGAACACTAATATAACCAAAATTTAGTCCCAATACTTCACAGAAAATTTCACTGCAACTAGTGTTGGCACTGCAATTAGCACTGTAACTGGCACTTTGATTGGTGCTACAACTGGAACTACAACTGGCACTGCAAGTGGTGTTGCAACTGACATTGTAACCGGAACTGCAACTAGCATTGTAACCGGAACTGCAACTGGTGTTGCAATTGGCACAGAGGAACTGACACTACAACTACAATTGTGCTACAACGAGCTTGACAGATATATGTAGATATACCTTCTAGTGGTTAGAATATTTTGAAGGTGGTGTGGGCCCATAACCCGTTAGAATATTTTTCTTGTTTAACCATAGGCAATGCTACACCATTGTCACCCAACCATAGGCACAAATCTACCCCCGAGCACCTTAAACTTTGACATAAAGAATGATTATGGGAATCCTCACTAGAACTAATAGATAACCAAGAGAGAGAGAGCACACCTTTCTCCTAAGGTAGTGCACCAAGTAGAAAGTCCCAAACCACAGACCAAGGCCAATACCAAGTTGCAATCGTTGTAGGTGCACTCTTCATCTATACTTGCACACTACTTTCTTGAGTGTGAGTGTGTTACCAAATGAGCTCAAGCGCCTTCTATTTATACTAATCTGGCCAGGTGAACAAGTGTATCTTCAAGCAGGGTCGATCTGTCCTTTTTTGCATATTATACTTCAATATTTCTTATTTTGCTGAGATGACTTGTCTTCCATGGTTTTCACACATATGTTTAGGTTTTCTCTTGCTTTTGGAATATTCTATTCTAGTCAAAGGTTTATCCATGGAGGTTAATACCTCCTGCAACTACTAAAACATCAACATAATGGACCTCGGTTGAGATGGGATACGTTACACTATCCATACCTTTGTTTATTGCAATTGGAAACATAAAACCCTTTGCTGTGGAAAAATACATAAAATTGTTTTGTAGGACAAAGAGGGAAAATTTTGACTTGATGTAAATTTTTCCTTGGTACAAATTGCATGTTACACTACACTAAAATGCACACCCAGGTCTGAAAACTCATTCAATTTGAATGATTCAAACTATAAACAAGTTTCTAAGTCATTTTACATAAGCCTATATATTTAGTTTTTTGTTGGCATTCATAAAAGTCATTGTGCAAAAATAAGAAAGAGATGCCTAGTAAAACTCTAGAAATGCAACTTATTTGTAAAAAGTAAGTCAAGGTTTTATTATACCATAGATTTGAGTTGTGAAAATTGTTGGGAGTGTGGTTTATCATACTAGACCTGATCATGTTGTTAATTTTCCAATTTCAATTTTAAAAATGGTTACTGTGCAAAAGAGGCAAAGTTTTCCTTGCAAATTGGAAGGTCAAAACTGTACTAAGTCATGAAATTAAAATGTACGCCCAAGCTTCCCTATAATACCTAAAATTGTTTTATAAGTTGTGTGATGGATATATATTTTGTATTTACCATTGTCATTTAAAGATAAATTTTAGAACATAAGAGGTTTATTTCAAGCACCTAGATTTGGGATTTCATGTAAATATGAAGTCAAAACCGTAGTAAAATGCACACCCTAGTCTCAATTTTGACCCAAATTGAGCTGTTCAACTTGAAAAAGTTGTAATTTGTGGATTTATACGTTGACATAGCCTTATATTGGCAGTTCCAAAAAACAAAATCTAAATGATGTGCATAAAGGCTAAAAATTCCCTTGTAAAACTAAAGGGCCAATTTGTTAAAGTTGGCTATAGGAAAGTGCACACCCAAAGTTGGATAATCCTTCATAATTTAATATTTAAGTTGTAAATTGATTATTAAAATATTTTTAACATGTTTGTAAAATTAGGAGTGCATTTTCACTCCAATAAGGATGATTTCTATTCACAAAGATTCATAACCTTTTGATGAATCAGAGGATGGCGGGTTATGAGAGAAATCAAGGTCAATGACTTCTAACCAACCAATTATACATACAAAATGGAATAAAACTTAACTCTAATTTCTACAATAGAATAAAGAGATCAATATTACAGGAAATATTACAAGTTATAGGGTTGTAGAAAAGTAGTACATCTTTTTATACATTTGTTTGTGCAATTTGAAACTTAAAACCCTTTGCCCTGCAAAAAGACCAAAAGTTGTCTTCTAGGACAAAGAGGGAAAATTTTGTGTTGGTGTAAATTTTGTCTTGGTGCAAAATGCATGCCATGCTATGCTAAAATGCATTCCCAAGTATCAAAACTCATTCAATTTGAGTGGTTCAAATTGTAAATGATTTGTTAAGTCATTTTGCATAATCATACATACTTAGTTTTTCATTTTTAGTCATAAGAGACTTTGTTGCACAAAAATAGGAAACAAATGCCTAGTAAAACCCTAGAAATGCCCAACTTGTTTGTAAAACATAAGTGAAGGCTTTATTATACCTTGCATTTGAGTTGTGAAAGTTTTTGGGGGTATGGTTTATCATATTAGACCTATTCATGTTGTTAAGTTTGCAATTGAAATTTAAAAAAGGGTTTTTGTGCAGAAGAGACAAAGTTTGTCTTGTAATTTGGAAGGTCACAACCATACTAAGTGACTAAATTAAAATGCATGTCGAAGATCCTCTACAACTCCAAAAATTGTTTTATAAGTTTTAATATGGAGTTATATATATGAAAAATTTACCCATGTGTTATAGCACAAATTGCCACACCTATGCATTTGTGACATGGCCTTACCCTTTTCCCTAGCTTGCTAAGAAAAATCCCAAACTTTCCTCACCAAAGTTACTTTAAAAACTTGGCTTTTTCATATATACACAATTTTCCTTTATACAACACGTAGACATTCACGCCTTACAAGCTTGCAACCCAGGGATGCCCTCAAAAAATGGGAAAAATTAAATATTTCCACAATTTCGGGCAAGTTTTTCTATTGGGATCGTTTCCCAACATCCCTAAGCCCGTACTAAGTGAAATTAAACCTCGCCAACCTCTTTGGGATGGTATAAAAACACTAATGAGGGAAAATATGAGGACAAGTATGATGATGTAAGGTTATGTTGTTGAGATTTAGCAAGCTTCCCTAATCCTTCGATTCTTTGAGTAACATCCTTTGACCTGGAAACTCCTTTTCCAGTGTTCCTTCCTCTTCTATATATCCATAAGGTTTGTTCTTATCCTTATTGAGTTATCTGAGGAAGATCCTTGCTGTTGAGTTAATTCTCGAAGAATTTTTGGAGGAACCCAAGCAACTGGCTCCGAATTAGTGTCGAAAGTTGAACTAGCTTGTAACCAACTTTCACATATTGATAACAATAGAAAAGTTATATTTCCCTCCTATCTTGTGTTCATTGCAATGTTATGTGTTGTTGTTGTTCATATATGCTTTGATTTATATACATGATATATTCTACTTGAACCTATAACTACCTTGTTTCAACATTTTCTTGGTTTACTATTGCAGGCTGGTTTCAGAAAAGACCATGAGCGCTTCAAGAAGCAGGAGCAGGGGATCGACATCAAATGAAGGGTTTAAGGGGCAAGTCTTGTCCTTTCTCCTTCCCTTCTCTCTCCTAGTAAAAAGTAGACATTTCTTGTTTTCATGCTTGTTAGTGAGGGTAGATTTCAATATTCTTAATTTGGTCTTGCTCTGTTGTGACTTGACCCAAGGTCACATGGGACAAATTCCTTAATCAGAATTGCATATTGGGGATTCTCCTAGTTTGTGTCTTTTCTTAGGGTTTCTTGTTTTCTCTTTCTTTTCTGTGATTTTCTGTGTTATCTAGATTTCTTTTGTAAAGCTTTAGCCTCTTATAAACTTTTGGTAAAGTTTCTAGAAGCCCCTCTTATGGAGTGGATTTTAATTTTTCAAAAATTTCTAGCTCATCCACGACTTTCCCTTCTATATCCCGTGGGAATCCATGCATTTCCTGTGTATGACCCGCATATATCCACAATCCTTAGTATACATAGTCGCAAACCTGTGTAAAATTGAGGTATTTTTTAGAATCTCTCACTGTCTGGAAGTTGGTTTGTTCTTCATTTCTAGATGAGCCTCCTAGGTGTCTTTATTGTTGCTTTGTGCTTTCTGAAGTCTTTAGAAACTTGTTAATCACATTAAGAAAAAAACAAACAAACAAACAAACAAACAAACTTGTTTTTGTTGAAGTTAGTTCTTGTTTATAAGTTTTTTGGGTTGATTGAGAGGTCAATCTTGTTTTTCTAGGTTACATGTCTAGTCTTGTTGAGTTTTCATTTACTCATGGCTTATTTCTCTCTTTCTCTATACTTGCTTCTCTTGGTTTACAAAAGAAAATAAAATTGCATTTGTTTTGCATTTCATTTCTTTTAGACAAAAAGACAAAAAACATATTTTTTTTCCAAGTTTCTTCTTTTCTTGAACCATTTCCCTTGATTATTGAAAGAAAAGATTCAGTTAACAAGCATTCAAGTTGTTGTGCATCATAGTTTTCTTTGGTAGTGGTATCCTTTTTCAAAGAAAATAACCTTTGTTTGAAAAATTTTGCATTCCGCCTTCAAGAGAATATTCTAGGTTGCATTATGAAGTGTTTTAAATCTTGCATCCAAAAAATAATTTGCTTTCATCATTGAAAAGAAAATAGTTTTGTTTTAAGCATTGTTGCACACCTTTTTCATTTGAAGAAAATGCATATTGCATTGTGTTCTTAAGTTTTTTTTCTTTTGGAGTCTGTCATAAACACCATTCAAGTTTCATTTGTGCCTTTTGTTGAGTAACAATAGCCCTTAAAATGAGTGATTAAACTAAAACTTTATTAGACATATTCAATTTTATAGGGTACACGAACAAGTTTAGGTTAGGTCCATGGTTTATGGTGGAGAGTAAATTTATCAAAGGCCACAAAAAAAATGTCAGAGTCTGAGATAGTGAGAGTCTAAATCCAAACATTGTATAAGTATATCCAGGAGCCTCCTCTAACACAGGAGCTAAAGATGAGGTCATGTGAAGGAGAACTAAGGAGAGACCCCTCTAGAGCTTAACTGAGAGTAGCAGAAAGATCATATATTGGGGGTTTCGTGAGTACCCATACCTCCATGAGTGGAGGTTCTTTCGAGGCTTCGGGCTTAGCTACGCTTCCCATATGTTTGATTCTGACTATTGAATGTACGCCCCAGACATTGACTACGAGTTGGTGACCTTAGTGCTTATTCCTAGGGATATCAGAAGGTGACTACGAGAGTTTTCCGTGGTACTTGGGGTGAATTTCGCTTCACACTTTTTAGTATGGTTGGAGGGTGCCCACGAAGCGTGGGTACTTTCACTGGATAAGGATGATTAGTGGAGTTCGGGATAACTATTTCTCATTCCTTCATTTGTTGGTCCATGGAACTTAATCAACCCGTGCCTCCATTTGGAAGGACCTTTACCCTGTCTTGCGACTATTGTGGTCTTGAGACCTAATCCACTTGAGTTAGAATATTAATGAGGCTTGTTTGTGTCTGTTGTTGCCATATATGATTTTTTCTAGTGGTGTGCTCCATGATCGTAGAATTTATTAGGTTGGAATGTATCGTGTTCCCACGAATATTTGACACCTCAAAGTGGTTGATCAACTACCCCGTAGTTCGAGGAGAATTCAAGGCCTTCCCCTGAAGAAGAAGTTAGAAATAATTATCCTCTGCCTCCTTTAAGGCGTCGACTTGATACGCCCAACAGTTTTGTGCCAACTCGTCAGGACAAGATCACAGTATAAGAACCTTTAGAATTTCACGCTTAAGAACCAGAGGAAGTAATAGTTGAAGATCTTGGAGCCGAAGAATTCTCTCCGCATCTCAATCATGTGTTACCTAGGACTTATTCATTCCCTGTGGTACAAGTCCCACCTCCCATATCGAATCATCCCTCTTCATCAGGACACTATGGATGATACTACACCAATGTCTACATCGGGAGTCCCAACAACTCCCACCACGAATATTTTCATTGGAGGGATCTTTCCTCCCAATGAGTCTAGTCAAACAACTATTGTCACTCAGTCAAATGTCACCGCTTCAACCAACAACAGTCCTTCATTGGTTGTTGGTCCCACTCAATATAAGAGTGTAGTTGCATCTCTGTCATCAACAAAAAATATTTTTCGTATAGTATGTCATTGATGAATGTGCTAAACACATTGGTTGCTTCTCAGTCAACGTCTTATGCATCGAGTGTTGGTTCAGGGAGAATTTCGGCTCGTTACCAAGCGTTTCCTTGGGGCGGAGGTCATATTTCTTCATCATCCCCATTCATTGGGAGATAAACTTTCCCGTCTTCCAGCCCTAACCCCACCTAGGGCTAGGGAGATTCTATGTGTAGAAGATCTCAGTCTGCCAGTATGTCATCCACTTCGACCATGTTCACACTGTATGGTGGGTTTGGGAGTAACCCTTTCACCTCATCTGTAGTTTCGGCAGAGGGAAACCACTTCCAAGGTCAATATGTTCCCATGCAAGGACATTCCTCCTCGGAAGGAACATTGTTGGGGGGTACCCCTCTCCAAGTCTAGTGGAATCCCACACAAGGGATTTCGCAAGGGAGAAACCCCTAGTTTAACCCCATGCCTGGATTTTTTCTTTCGCAAGGGGGGTCTGCTGGGGGAAAATCAAGTTTTCCTTTCGAGAGCCAAATAGGTGGAGGTTTTCCTCCATTTAACCAGGGTCAACAAGGTTTTATCCCAAGCCCTGATCCTTCTATGAACTATTTCTGGCAACCTGGTGCCAGTTACAATCTAGGGTCCTCTTTTCAAGCTGCTAATCATTTGATCTCATAACCTAGGCTACCATTTCTAGAAATGTTGTATTTTCCAGACCTATCATGAGCCTATATGGTCTATGGTCCCAAACAAGATAGCTTCGGACATACCCAAATTCAAAGGAAAAAGTGGTGAATATCCACAAGACCACATGATGACATTCCATTTGTGTTGTTCGTCTAATTCGTTGAATGATGACTTGATTCACTTGCATCTTTTCCAGCGCACTCTCACCGGAGGTGCCATAAAGTGGTACATAGAACTAGAGAGGGCGAGATACGCCACATTTGGTGACTTAGCCATGGTTTTCCTTGACAACTTCCAACTCCCTGTTCTGTATGATGTCGATACATAACTGCTAGCCAACTTTGAATAGGACAAGGCTACGCACATTTCTAATCACATTCGGGAATGGAGGAGACAGAAGATCTTGATTAAAGAAATGGTTCCACCAGACTTTCTCCTTGAGTGGTTCTTGAAATCCTTAGCCCTGTATATTTCAAAGGACGTCGTGACTTAGGGAGTATTTTCAAAAGAGAAAGCGATTATTAGGGTGCAACAATTAGAGATTATTTACTCTCAATATGGCATGCTCTATGAGATTATTCCAAATGAGTCGAGGTCTACTCTCGACTTGGAAAATCCAAAGTCATCTCCACATTTTTGACGCTTAAAATCACAACGATGAATACTTCTCGCAAATGATTGCTAATCTCTATTATTTATTTATAATAATAATAATTAACTAGTAGGTGGGACCCCCTTGTAGACTAGTGGCACTATGATGGATGTGTTACGCTTATATGTTTTTTGTTGTTATAATGATGCCTACATAGCCTTCTACAGTTGATGATTCAAGTCATAGTTTCATTCGTTATGACAACATGGTTGGTTGATGTGTTATTGATAGATGGTGTTGATGGTCACTTGCAATACATGGAAGTGCTATGGATATAAGGATTATTTTGTTACAGGTGTTATTTTATGCATTAAACATTGATTAATTATCTTATACACGATTGCATGCAAAAGATGGCATGGGATCTTGGAAAAAAAACAAAACAAAAAAAAATCTATGAATAAGTCCTATGGTTATTGCAATGGTGACAAATGAAGGGTGACGGACCTAGTTGCTAGACCATGTACTTTGGTTAAAGGATTATATGTGAAGCATGTACGGTAACGTTATACATATGGTTGTTGTTAAAGTTTTGATATGATTTGGGGTGGCACACTATGCAATAGATATAACATTGGATGTAGAAATGGATATGTGTTTGATTTAATGGTTGATGTTATGGTAATGGGTTGCCTTGTACGTTGAATTGAATAGGGTTGGATTGTACATTGAATTGAATAGGGTTGGGGGAGGAAGCGACATGAATTTACTGCATGTCACTCAAACAAACATTGACCCCATCACCCTAGCCATAGTTTCATTTGGGTTTTTCGGCTCTGGTGGTTGTGGAGGCTCCTCGATTTCTGGTTTTGAAAGGAAAATACAGGCCAACTCTTCCCTCAAGCGATTTTTCCAGGTATGGCTCCTTTACTTTCCATCCATGATGGTCCCTCTATTTTATGCATTGATTTTTTGGATCATGATTGCATGAGGTTTGTGTTTTTCTTAAGTTTGATTGGGTATCAGTGATGTGCTTATTGTTTCTTCTATGAATACTCTGGAATGTTGGCATTTTAAAAGAAAGGAATGGATTTTATTTCTTTGTAAAGCCTTTGCATTGTTTATTGGTTTAAAACATGTTGTTCCACTTGGGGTTTTATCCTGGTTCTCTGTGGAAAATTATGACAATGGTGTAATAGCTCTGAGTTTGGTGCGTGTGTTTTACAATACTCTTGGTATTTAGTTGTTGTCACTCCTTTCCTCTCGATGGTCGTTATGTTTCGTTATTCTGGGTTGCAATGCAGACTGTTGAGAGTTGCACTATTCTTTCTTTGTTTGGCGAAGCCTCAAGCTATCGTTTGTTATGGCATTTACTTCATTGTCACTATTTCCAAAAGTGTTGCATAGTCGAATCTTTGTATCGCCCGGAACTTTGAATGGAATCTTGTATATGTGTTGGGTGGCCATAGGTTGTGCTCGAGCATTCTTTCCATAGTGTTTATAAGAATTCACCCCTCTCATTATCCATTGGAGGTGGTTGACTGTTTTGTTTGGTTACCCTCATTGTCAATATTTTGATTTAAAGGTTATGTGTCATGTGGCGTTTTTAAAAGAGCATGGGCTCTCTGTGTTTTCAAAGATCATCTCTTGATTGAGCCTCTATTATTACCTCTCTGTGATAAAAAAAATTGAAAAATAAAGGGGCCATCGGTTATCTACATCCCTGAGGAATTTCCATTTGGTCGATTTATTGTTATTCCATCCATTGTTCTGTTAAAACCTGGCACGATCATGGTGCCGTCAAAGTTTAAAAGGCACCTATGTGTGCCTAGTTTGTTGAGCATGACTAGGTTTTGGTCTATCGAGCACGAATTGGTTCTATTTTTATTGAGCACAACTTGGTTCTGATGAGCTCGACGTGTTTTTGTTTCTCCTCGGGCACTTTTGGGCTCTGTCAATTGTTGGGTAATTCTTCTAAATGAAGTCTGTACATGTTCGATTTTCAAAAAACTCAGGCTCGGAGTTGCATGATATTGGTTAAATGTTATTTTCGAATCAAGATTTGTGTAAATTATATTGTTGAATACAGGTGTGTGATTGAATTGGGGCTCAATTATGAGTTTTAATGCAGTGCATTATGTCAAATAGTGATGGAAAGTCAATTGTTGGTGGTTAATACTGGGTCTATTATTATTTGATTTCAAGGAATGAATATTGGATATGGATGTTTGGAATCTGTAACGAACTGCCTCGTTACGACAACCACTCCAATAATAGGTGCAATTTTTTTTTTTTCTTGTTGTTAAAAGTGTGTGTGTGCGTATGTACAAGGAAACAACAACACACAACCTATTAGAATCTGTGTCACCACCGGACGATGAATACGACACAACTAGGGTGGATATAAGAAGATGACCAGGACGCACAACACGTAGCCACATGCATAAATGATGATCACACGAAAAGGTAAAACTGACTGCTAAATATGAATGACCTCCCGCCCGTCCTACCCTGCAATGGTTAGGATCTCCAGGACACATAATCAACGCTCAAGCCCAGGTTCCCATCGATTTTAACCATTTAAGGTCTCAGGGCTGGCGACTGTTCTGAGGAACATGGAGGTGTCTACATCCCCCCCGACACAACAGACCAAGCATCCAACTGACCACAATCCAGTACAACATACCTAAGAAGAACAAATGCGCCCCTTACGGGAGGCGCGTGACATGGACTCTGACAAAGAACACCCAAGTTCAACATTAATCCATTAAATCAACAACCCTCATTACTAACTCCGCGTAGTTTTTGTACGTAAATCTAGGTCGTGGCGTCATATATGTTGATAACAAGTCACCATACCACGGTCATGTACTATTAACCATCATTCATTTATCGCATTTTCGGACCATGATCTTACCATTACAATACCTCTTGTAAGCCACAACCACCCAAATTTTAATAACTTGTTCAAGATAAAAACATTTAATTCCAACAAGAGGAGCTCTCAATGCGATGTTATTATAATCATAAATCTCAATGATAATGCAATTTACTATCGTATTCACAAGTAACATCATAGTTGGAATGACACTATAACATCTTAAAAAGGCCATCTATAAATACTAGAATTTTAACATGACAAAACTTGTAAAGGGCAATATTAGAAAGGACAACTGTCACCATTAATAATGACAGTGATTCAAGATAGCCATTAATTACAATGTTGATATATATAAATAACATCACACATATAGGAACATCAAATTGAGAATATCAGGGCACATCCTAATCAAGATGGCAATGTATAAAATGTTAAAATTTAAAATTATAATAAATAGAAAGGCAATATTGGGGAAATGCCCAGCCATTAATATTAATGTTGCCCCTCATTAGGACAACCATTAATTTAAGGAGCCAATATTTAGACACAACATCATCATGAGGGGGGGGCATTAATTTTGAATATATACATACACATAGTAAGTAGAAAATGGCATCCTATGCATGAAAAAAATATTGACGAAAATCAAAGGGCAACTTCTGGAAATGGCAACTATCCGCATTACAAGATAACAAAAATGGATCACCAATAATTTAAGGTTAATATAGATTGCATCCTAAATATAAGTTACATCATAGTGAAAATTTCAATTTACATCATGCTTAGAGATGGCAATTCATATAAGGTCCATCTCTAAAATGACAAGGGACAAGATCTGAATGATAACTTAACAAGAATAAAAATGACCATACTTGTAATTGACGTTAATTAAAGGTCTATATATAGATATTCTTTTCTAATCATTTCGATGAATACTTCTTTTATCCTTCATATATTATTTGTTAGAAGTATTATATTATATATATATTTCTCAAATTGCTTTTGGAAATGTAAATGTATAAAT
>ML829833.1:57317-83290 GCA_009831015.1 Picea engelmannii | reverse complement strand
TGTTATTATGAAATTGGCAATGATGTGATTATGATATTGCATATGTATTGTATAAGATGCGAAGATTGATATAATTGAAGAATTATGGGCAATTGAATTGTCTTTTTATTGAAGTCAACAAGCATTATGTTTGTAAATAAGGGACAGGTTAAATGATTTTGGTTTTAAAGTGGATGCTTATTGGATTGTGTTATGAACGGAGTTATGATTTCTATTTGATTTAATTTATTTTTTATGAAAAATATATGTATTATTCCCTCTCATACTATCATGTTTTTGCTCATTATAACCCCCTAACGATCCCAACTTCATTTTTACATGCCCTGTTCTATTAAATAAATTAAACACTATGTATGGAAGTGATAAATATATGACACAAAAATAGGTGGAAGCTGATATATTTTGGTATTGATTGCACAGTTAGTTATTTAATGAATTGTTGAGAAATACTCATGTTCTTACTTCCTATCATGCTACCACTTTTTTGCTCATTACAATCCCTCCATATATCCCATGAACCCTATTTCACTCCCTGTTCACTGGGCAATTATTAAATAATTTATTATGGATTGAATTGCATGGGTCTTATGTCAATTTATTAGCCAAACTTTGTTTCATATAAAGAGAATGTCATGTATGGTCTGTTAAGGGATAGTTGCTAATGAATTGATGCATACATGATGAGTTTCTTCAGTAGAGGCAGTCATGGAAAAAACAATAGGGGAAGAGGTAACTGGAACAGAGGGCCTACAAGGCCCAGATCCTCAATTCATTTTGATGTCGATCCTTAGGAGTTGAACCAACTTTTTCAAGATAGGTTCTTCAATTGGATTGGGAAAGGGATAGTTCAACCTAGACCAGAGAGGCATCCCTTATAGCCTCAAAATATCCCTAGTATTCATGTGCCTCCTCATGTATCCATGAAACTAGAAGTTCCTAAGAATGATGGATGGCGGGAGGCTTTTCATACGACAATCTCCCACCATCGTGGCTAGCCCAACTTGTCATTGCCTCCTCCTCCTCCTCCTCCTCCACCTGTAAATCCTAATGCTCAAATTACCCCTGTAAATTCACTTGTTCAATACTCTCATGATAGAAAATGGCTTAAAACCAAGGTCCCCCATGTGCAAGACAAAGGTAAATATGTTGCTTCCCCCTCATCTCCTTCAAATGAGTCAGCAAAATCAGTGTCCTCCCGTATGCACCTAAGGGATGATTGTTCCCATGTTATTAGTGAGATTAAGCCTCAAGGTTCGAATCAACCTAAGGGTAATTCTTGGAAGTCCAAAGGGGACATGAATGACAGAAGAAGGATTGCCTCTCAAAGTGGCAAATATGGATTTTAATTTATGTGTTTATGGTTGATTTGTGGAAGACAATGGTCTGCAAAAAATTTTGGACAACAAGAATTTTTTGGGGATAATGTGATTATTACATGTTTTGGATATGATTTGAATTATTTATGATATTTAATATTCAAATTTTGGAAATATTTATGGGAGCCACAAGGCGACATGTCTTTAAATGGTTATCTAATTGTGCTTATTTTTGTTAAAAATAAAAAAGGAAGTCACAAGGAGCCCCACCTACTTAGTTATTATTTAATAAAGACCCCTAATTATTATTATTATTACTCCCCCTAAACTAAAATTAGTTAAGTTTAATTAACTTAAATAAAAGAGGTAGTTGAACTACTTCAAGTGATTTGGAATGCATAAAATCCAAATGAGAAGAAAGAACAAGGGGAGAATAGAAGGAGAAAAAAATACTAAGGTTTGCTCTTTTGTTTTCATGAGATAGTTCAGTTTTCATTCATTCTTGAATTCATTAAAGGCCTAATTCTCTTTTTGACAGCAGGGTCCTATTGTAGACAACAAGGTTCAAAGTTGAACCATATCATTCATATGCTTGTTTCAGAGGTGTTGATCTATATTTGATAGTCTGTGTATACTTTTTTGTTTATGGATTGAGTTTCATAGCTGATAAAGAATATTGTGCAGAGTCAAATTGACAACAGTCTGTGGCAAGCTGATCCAGATTTTAAAATTCAGTTTTTACTTCTTGTCAGAGTCCTTTTGTACGTTTTTCATCAACGATATCTAAATTTGAATTTGGTCCATGCCCTCACAGGGATTTTGTAAAGAGAAAGATACTTTGATTTCTTGGAACGAAATCAAGGGATTGCTATTATGTCTCATTTGTGTGAATCTGTGTGAATCTATGACTTGGTTACTTTTTCTTTTGATCTCCACATTTACTTTCTCTAATCTGTATATTTTCAAAAAATTATATAAAAATTTCATATTTTGCAACAATCTTTTCATTTAAAAAATCAGCCTAAGCCCTTTTAATTAATACTTGTGGATTGGGAAATACTTTTTGAGGCTATAAAACATAGGGTGATATTCTCAATTATCTTGCCTTAGCCGGGTGGAATTCAAAAATTCTTGAGTAAGATAAATCATATATTTTACTCAACATTTATTTGGTGACCATACTAGGGAGATCTTCCATATCTCTCTGGTTGATTGTATGCTTGATTATCATTGAATATATTTATATTTTTGCTTTTTCTTCTTTGGATGTTTTATTTTCTTCATCACAGTACATGTTACAAGGCAGCCCAATATTGAGTTCGGTCTTAAAGATCAGACCAACATTGCTTTAACCTTATTCAATACCATCTTAGAAACTGCTAATACCTGGGTTAAGCTTGAACACTCATGGGTAGTGATTGAGCAAGACATAAGTGTCCGAGAACACTGGGAATCTAGGCAAAGATAACCTAGGAATCATCCATAACTTTCTTTTTCATAAAGTTTTGATCTTATTTTCATGTCCTCAAACCCTCACATCTCTAGGAGAGGAAGAGGTTTATCACCTGAGATCAACCCTATTGCTGAAATAGGAAGAAGAAACGTTGTTTTGTGAACCCAACAAGGTACTCTAAGGATAATTTTTTTTGATTCAGCCAGTTCTTCTTTCTCTCCCTTACCTATCGTTCACAAGATGGCATCTAGTGGTGGCTCTGGTGGCACTGGAGGTTCTTCTTCATCTCAACCTTCAGCCTCGTAAGTGATTGGTAGCTTGTATATTCATCAAGTCCCTGTCCAATCTACAATCTCACTAAGGTCATAAAGAAGTATGGTCTCTTTCAATTTGAAGAAGATGCTACTACTACTCTATGGCATGTTTCTTCTCCTTTGAACCTAGCACCTGCTACTCGTCCACTTCCAAAATTCAAAGAGCATCTCCCTAGGTTTTCAAGAAATAACACGGTCACTACGAATGAATACTTGATGTCATTTTATAATGCATGTCACAACATAGGAGCCAATGACAATGACACTTGTATGCGCTTATTTGTTAATTCCCTTGAAGGGAAATCAACGTAAGATTTATTTGATCTTCCTCCCAAGATTCTTTCCACTTGGGAAGAGTTAGTTTATTGGTTCAAATCTACTTATGGGAAATATAAGAGCCCAGCCAAAAAATTACGGGAGTAGAATAACATTGCGTATAAATACGGTGAGACTATCAAGTCTTTCAACTTACGTTTCACCAAGTTATATAACCAAATTCCCAAACTTATTCACCCTAATAACCAAGTCGCTTTTATGGATTACTATAATCCTATACCTTCCCCTTACTGTCATAGGCTTGAATAAAAATCTATCGACAATATTGGTTCCTCTCTGCATACTTGTCTAGAGTATGAAGAATAACTTGAAAGAACAAGTCTTCCTCAGGGAGACTCAGTTAAACAAATGAACATGTCAGCCCTCTTACAGCTTGTACAAGACATTAATAACCGAATGATATCATATGAGCAAAAGGGAAATGTCCCTTCACTTACCCCTGGGGCCTCATCTTCTTCTTCGCCACCATTTAGGAATCCTAATGAAAACAAATTTCAGCCTAAAGCCATCATGCCTTGCAGTTGGTGTAACTTTTGCGAGGAACACCACGAGGAAAGTACTTGTGAGGTAAATAAAAGTGCCAGAGATAAAATATTTGGTAAAAGGCCTGAAACTACTATTGTTGTTCTGGATTTTACAGAACCAGTGGATGTCATGATCATAAAGACTAGGAATAAATCCTATGCTTCGAAAGGAAAATATGATCCCCCTCCCACTTCTTTTAGCCCAAAATCTGTTGATATTATGGTATTTGCGGGAGGTATTTACCTCCATGTGTAAACCTGACAAGGATAGAATACTCCAGGAAGAAAGAAGAAACCCTAATGAGTTGGCTAATAACCCTAGAAGACTTATCGGCTCAAGAAGATAATTTATATTAGGTTATTAGCTTCCAAGAGAAGAAGTCGGACAGAAATAATAATATATACTGAACAGACATATACCTAGAATGAGAAGTTGGCCCAGGAAATTAGCCATAATTAGTATAAATACAGGAGGCCAGTTCTCATTCTGGCAGGAAATCTCAGAATTGCAGTGTCCAGTCTTGTGCACAGGTTTGAGGAGAGCTTCCATTGCAGCTGTTGCAGCTAGAAGATCACATTTGGATTAAACTGTCTCTTGGCTAGGGTTTGGACTATTTGATCAGCTCTTGTTGGTGCGCTATCCTTGGGAAAGATGTGCTACCCTTTGTTTGGCTATCAAGCCTAGGGTTTTCTTCCGGAATGATTCTCTGTCAAGGTTAAGGTGCTCAGAGGGTGGCTTCGACCTATGGTTGGGTGACAAGGGTATTGTCAATGGTAAAACGAGCACACATATTTCATATTCTAACAGGTTATGGGCCCACACCTCCTTCATTCAGTCTAAACACTGGAAGGAAACATAGCCGCTAGGATATTGAGCTCGTTGAGGAACTACCGCTAGGGTTACTAGTAGAAGAAGCTTCCAAGACACTTCCACTCGGGTTACTAGCAGGAGCAGTTGCAGAAACCCTAATCCTCTTGTTGAGGCACCTTAAGTGAATGGATTGACCTAATCTCCAGAGAGATCAATGCACTCTAGCCTAGCGCATCTCCTGATACTCTCAACAAGACAAGACGTGAAGTTTGAGTTTGTGGTCAAATCTAGGGTTTGACCAAGTCAAAGCAACCATGAATTATTCTATGAAATCAACGAACAAGTTAGATGGAGCCTCTAACTTCAGAGCGTGGAAGACAAGGATTGACCTCATCTTTTCCAAGAATAAAGTGTTGGATATCATGAAAGGAAAGATTATGAAACCAGAGTTTGAAGAAGGGAAAGAGAAGGAACTGCAGAATGTTGTAGCTATGAAGAAGTTCAAAGATGATGACATTAATGCTATGAGTATCATAGTGGAATCCATAAAAGACCAGTTTATACCCTATATCTTCCATCTTGAATCATCGAAGAAGATGTACGATACCCTAACAAACCTCTTCTTAGTCAGAAACATTGGACAAGTAATGAGTTTGAAGAATGAGCTTCGTGACATGAATATGAATGATGATGAAAACATAACATCATACTTTGTGAGAATTTCTCAGTTAATAGATCAACTACAAGATATTGAAGAGATCATCTTAGAGAAGGAGTTGGTAAACATAGTACTCAATGGTCTTCCCAAGACGTGGGATGCATTTTCCGCAAGCATGAACACAAGAAAGGAGTATCCGACATTTGAAGAACTTTGGACTTGTTGTGCTCAAGAAGAATCAAGGATAAGTGCAAAAGAGAAACCCCAAAATAAGTACGATGATCAAGCCTTCACAGCAAGATTCAAGAACTTCAAGAACAAAAGGAAGTTTGGTTCAAGCAGGAAGCCAAATCAAGAGAAAGACATTTCAGAAGTACAATGATTCAATTTTCGAAAGTATGGTCACTACAAGAATCATTGTACCAAGCTAAAGAAAAGGAAGGAGAAACACGAAGCATCAATTTTTGAAGAAAAGGAGCCTACAAAGAAGACTAAGCAGGATAGAAGAGACTTATTCTTCTAAAGGTAACAAAAATCTTCTTATTTCTTGTACATATCTTGTTTGCATCGTCTCTGCACATATCTTGTATATCTATCTCTTGGAAGATAATGTGTTCCAAGAAGAACTATACCTATGGAAGAACAACAAGATAAGAATGGATATCATTAGATAATACACATGAAAGGATGAAATACAAATCATGTGGAATCTACTGCAAGATAAGTTGAATCAATCATGAAGAGACTTAGAAGAAGCAAAGATAGAAAGAAGTCAACAATCGAGAGGAAATTGGAAAAAGACTTATGACGTTTTGTAGAAAACAACAAGATGAAAGCATGGATTCTGTTAGACAAGAGAGCCAATTATATATTGCAAAAGACAATAAGGATGCAGATGGAAGCGTGGACTCTGTTAGATGGAGGGAGCCAATTATATGCACTTATACATGAAGCAAGGATTAGGAGGGAGCTAATCCTATGATCCATTGAAGATGATGAAGTATATATCCATGATAGCAGCCATGAAAAACAATACGTATTATTCCAAGAGAAGCCTTAAAGTATCCTTGGTTTTCCATCCACATCCGTGATCCTATGATGGAATCTATAAGAAAATCCATGGACCCGAGAACTAAAGAAACACATGAAGATTCCAAGAAAGAAAGAGAATCCAGAACAACCAGTCATTTTATCAAGAATCACAAGATTGTCAGCCTGATATAAACTCAATAAAAGAAATGAAGAAGAGGAACTGAAAGTCGTGATGAAGAATAGTGTATGGAAGACTTATGAATGAAAGCATTGCGAGATCCAAAACTAGGGGTTTTACCAGATGGAGGGAGAAGACTACGATGATTACTTGTTCCAGTAAACCAGACTTATCTCTACATGAGTAATTATATCATCCACAACATCCATGAGTTGGAGTTCTACATCGGATGAATGCAAAGAATGCTCTCCAGAGAAATTGAATAAAGAGCATATGAAGAGCAGTCTCAAGACTTTGAGGTATACCAGAAAGAGACCCTTGTATGCAGATAGAAGAAGATAACTTGGTGGAGAACCTCCAGTGCACAACAGAAGCGTGGTGAAGATTTCCTATAACATCAAGATGATTACTCAGTAGATCAGATCTCATGATGACAGAAGAAGTGCCACATGGATATGTTCCATTTTTCCAACAATGATATACTCTATTGTTTAGATCTACATGAAGACTTCACAGAAAATCAATGTTCCAGACCAAAGTACAATTAAAATCAAGCATTACATTATCCGTGATGAAGTCCAGAAAGGAGATAGTGGTTCTCCAACACATATCTCCACATATTAGCAGATAAGCAAACATTTTGGTAAAGCTTCTATCCAATATGAAAGAGTTTGCGTACTCAAGTTGGAGCTCGTGGAGATGACTTCCTTATTGAAAAAGGAAGAGATAACTCCCAGGTTGGGAGGGAGCACTAAAAATATTATTGAGGACAATCATTTTCAAGATTGAAAAATAGTCCATCTTGGATAGATGCTTTCCTGTTCGGAAAGTGGATTGAGATTTTTGATGGACAATGATTTCCCATTGTGGTTAACATGGGAAATGGTCCAGATTACTGATGTATCATAGAAAATGACTTCCCATTGTGGTTAACATGGGGAGTGGTCTAGGGAAGTCTCTCTTCTTGAGGGTTACTCAAGAAGACTAACCCACCTTGCCGGAAAACAATTTCTCATTGTGGTTAACATGAGGAATGGTCCATTTTGGAGGTTGATACAGGACAGTATTTTCCTCTTGTTCTTAACAGAGGAAATGGTCTAGACAGTCATTCCTTAGGGTTTATACATTCTCTCCAGGGTGCACTTTGATTAGTGTAGGAGGAATGGCCCAGGGTGGGGAATGGTTCATGCTCAACAATTAGGGACATACATTCCTTAGGGTTTATACATTCTCTCCAGGGTGCACTTTGATTAGTGTAGGAAGAATGGCCCAGGGTGGGGAATGGTCTAGGTTCAGAAGACAAGATAGTTGTTCTTCATTGCTTGAGAAGAATAGTCCAGATATCTTATTGTTCTACTCTGAGGGCAGATATTCTTTCAGGTCTCACAGACGTGAGTAAAAGATTGGCCCAAATGATTCAGTTTATATCATAACATTGTTTCTGTGCAGGTTGGTATCAGATGATTTTTATGAAGACTCTATGACAGTAGATGTATACTATTGTGGTGGATGTGTTCCATTGTTCGTGACTATAGGTCGTTGATCAAGTACTTGTGTGTTACTTAGTGTGGTAGCGTACCACTGGATTGTAGTTATGTACCACTATGGATAGACACAGTTGCGTTCTATTTTGTTATGATTGACTTGAGACTATCAACAGTTTATTGGAAATAATTATCAGCCAGATGAATGATGAACAGAGATTTTCTAGACAGAAAATGGTTCAGAACATTTACTCTTCTAGATTAGAAGAATGGCTCTTGTATCACTCTATGGAGTGAGAATCATGTTTGATTACTCATATAGAGTATGGTTTCGAGAGATGATGCAACTGATGATGATGATGGTGCTCATGATATAGTATATATAACTATGTTGATGCTATCGGGTGAATGGTATGTTTTGTGCTCAAGACCATTACCTGTAATACCTCCCTAGCTAGGAGGGAGTGTTGATATTATGGTAGCTGCGGGAGGTATTTAACTCCAAGTGTAAACCTGATAAGGATAAAATACTCCGAGAAGCAAGAAGAAACCCTAATGAGTTGGCTAATAACCCTAGAAGACTTGTCGTCTCAAGAAGATAATTTATATTAGGTTATTAGCCTCCAAGAGAAGAAGTCGGCCATAAATAATAATATATATTGAACAAACAGATACCCAGAATGAGAAGTCGGCCCAAGTAGTTAGCCATAATTAGTATAAATACAGGAGGCCAGTTCTCATTCTGGCAGGCAATCTCAGAATTGCAGGGCCCAGTCTTGTGCGCACTGCAGTGCCCAATCTTGTGCGTAGGTTTGAGGAGAGTTGCCATTGCAGCTGCTATAGCTAGCAGATCATGTTTGGCTTGGACTATCTCTTGGCTAGGGTTTGGACTATCTGATCAGCTCTTGTTGGTGCGTTATCCTTGGGAAAGGTGCGCTACCCTTTATTTGGCTATCCAGCCTAGGGTTTTCTTCTAGAATGATTCTCTGTCAAGGTTAAGGTTCTCGGAGGGTGGCTTCGGCCTATGGTTGGGTGACAAGGGTATTGTCAATGGTAAAATGAGCACAAATATTTCATATTCTAAAAAAATTCTCTTCACCAACTGCTACTGTATAGGTTTCTAAAATTCCTGACAGTCAAGGAACTCCCTCCCCTTTTCCCTTTTCCAAATAAAACATTCTCAATCAATTGGCTAATATTAAATTCGATGCTACCCTCCTGGACATGGTTATTGTCCCTGAGAAACAAAATCATCTAAAAATTTTCATGGAAGGAAAAGTTTCCATCATAGCCAATCTCTCTGAAGAGGTAGATGAAGAGGACTCAACTATAAATAAAGTAGGTGTACAAAATTTTAGACACTCTATAAAAAGCCCTCCGTTTTTTCATTTCTGTAAAGATCATGGAAAAAATAGCCCATTGTTGTCTAATTGATGGCAGTTCGGGCCCAAGTGTAATGTCGAAAATTATTATGGAAGAGCTAGATTTGTCTTGTAAAAATGAAAATGCCATAAGCATGCTCTCTTATAATAGTTTACAACAATTGACCATAGGTGAAATCATGGACGTGACCTTGGTTTTGTGCACGCATCTTGAAATAAGGACAACCCTTAATATTCAGGTAATTTACATGCCAATGAGTAATTATTCAATCATATTAGGAAGAGACTGGAAATCCTTGATAGGTGGATACCTCTCACTTGACAGGACACACTTATTCGTTCCTCGGAATGGGAAGAACATCATAGTCCTAAGGGAGGAAAGAATTTCACCTTATATACAAATCATCCCACAACCTAATGTAAATTATATTGAGGAGGACCTAGGAGTGTATTTCATCTTTGCAAATGAGGGCAACACTACCTTGGAACAAATCGACCTAGAGGATGGGATGTGGCATATGCACTTTGACGGTTCATGCTCTAATGAAGGAAATGGAGTTGGAATTATCTTGTACTCTCATGTGGGTAAAATTCACAACTTTTCCTATAGGTTATAATTTGCTTGCACAAACAACGTCACTGAATTTGAAGCATTACTACTAGCCATTGAAATTGCATATAATTTAGGTTGTGGTCACCTTACAGTTTTTGGGGACTCTGAACTTGTTGTAAACCTTGTACGTAAGATATATTCTCCTAGAAAAAAGTTAATGAAATGCTACACCCAAACTGTTTGGGCACTTATCTCGATCTTTCTATCTTTCAACATCACTCATGTTAAAAGGGAATTAAACTCAATGGATGACTTGTTAGCTATTTTTGCAGCCTCTCCTACTCAAAAACTTTTTCCACAAAGACCTGATTGCACCTTTCAATATTTATATCGTCCTCATATCCCTGGCAATGTAGAGTCATGGCAGGTCTTCCCTAGTGATGAGAGAATTTGTGATGTCATACAAAATGAACCTTATAAGCCTAAGGAGATTATATCAATGGAAGATAACAAAATTTCAAAGGGCTTGACTCCTCTAGAAAGTTAATTTTCATCAAGTCACGTGGGAAACAAAGAAAAACATAAAGAAGATGAATCAAAAAGGAAAGTGGGTGAAACCATTTCCTTGAACATTGGGACACTCGATAGCCCAAAGAATGTTAATATAGGTGCTCAATGTTCTGATGAATAAAAATTGAATTTCACTGAGTTACTTTGTGAATTTCAAGATGTTTTTGTTTGGTCTTATGAGGATATTCATGGGTTTGATCATGCTCTTATACAACATGCAATTCCTATCAAGGAAGGAATAAAACCAGTTAGGAAAAAACAAAGACCCATTAACCCTGCACTAGAAGCAATTATTCGGAAGGAGTTGGAAAAACTCTTGAAAGATGGGATAATATTCCCTGTTAAGTATTCTGAGTGGGTTTCCAATTTGGTTCCCGTTCGGAAAACGACTAGTAAGATCATATTATGCATTGATTTTCGCTCATTGAATAGAGATAGCATAACAAACCATTTTCCTCTCCCTAATATGGAAATGATTTTGCAGTAAGTTGTAGGGTCACATATGATGTCCTTACTTGACGATTTTTCTAGTTATAATCAGATCAAGGTAAAAAGGACAGATAAATATAAAACCACTTTTATTACACGTTGAGGCACTTTCTCTTATGAATGTATGACTTTTGTCCTATCTAATGCAAGTGCCACTTTCCAAAGAGCTATGCAAATAGATTTTGACGATTTGATTAGAAAAATTATTCAGATTTATCCCGATGACTTAACTGTGTATTCAAAAAACCAATCACATCATTTTGGTGATCTTAGAAAGATTTTCATGCGATGCAGGAAATTTGACATTTCTTTAAATACTTATTAGTCTATCTTTGGTGTTACCAAGGGCAATCTCCTTGGGCACATTGTCTCTGATTCAGGAATAATAATAAATCTCGAAAGGATTGTTGTTATCCTAAATCTTCCTGCTCCTACTTCCAAAAAGGAGGTTCAAGCCTTTATGGGTATTGTCAAATTTGTCTGTAGGTTTGTTCCTAATTTTGTTGTAATGGTCAAGCCAATTCACAATATTCTTAAGCAATATTTCTCCTTTTCTTGGACAGACGACGTCGGAAATTCTTTCGTAAGGATCAAGAAGGCAATCAGTTCTGCACCGGTTTTGGCGAAGCCAGATTTTGAGAAAGAATTTATTATATATACTAATGCCACAAAGCAAACAATTTCTTCTATCCTCATGCAATGTGATGACCAAGTTAATGAGAAACCAATAGCTTACATGAGTCAAATCTTGTCGGATGATGAATTTAAATATTCTTTTATTGAAAAACATGATTTTTCTCTTGTTAAAGCTGTTGAAATTTTTTGTCACTTTATCTTAGGTAAGCACACGCTGGTAAAAGTCCCTTTACCTGCTGTCAAATTTTTTCTCTCATAGACTTATCTTTCAGGAAATCTTGCACATTGGATTTCCAAGATACAGGAGCATGATTTAACTATCATGACTTCTAAAACCATTAAGGGACATGACTTAGCCCTTCACTTATCTCAACATGCATAACAAAGTGAAGAAATTGATGAACAAGATAACTTTGTGTCATAACTATTTTATATTGACAGTCAAATTCTTCATGTAGTTGAGCATCCCTGGTACAAGGATTTGGTGTATTACTTGCAAAATCAAAGATGTCCAGATAACTTAGATACCCATCAAAGGAGAAGGCTTTGCCTTGAATCTTCCAGATACGTCATTTTAGGATACTTCTTGTTTAGGAGACATATCGATGGTATGTTACTTTGTTGTGTGAATAATGAGGAAGCACAGAGATTATTACAAGAGACTCATGGATCTTCAGATTTTGTTATTCATGTAGGAGGTCACTTTTCTACTAAAACTAATGCTTTTAAAATTATCAGGAAAGGGTACTATTGGCCTTCAATTTTTCGTGATTCTTATAATTTTTCAATATTTTTGGATCATGTTGTCATTTATGCCAAAGGTTTAATTAATTGATGTCAAAGGATTGATTTCAAGTGATTCATTGATACCAAATGATGATTTATTGATTGATGTCAAGGAATTGGTTGATGCCAAAGGATGATTGAATGATGTCAAAGGTCAAAGGTTTGATGTATACATGTCTTATAATAGTATTGATGAATATGGATCAATGAGTTTTCTTTGATACATGGTGCATAGATGAAGATGGATAAATGAGTTGTCATTGATACATGATGATGAAGATGGATTGATTGGTATATGATGCAAAGATGAATAATTATTGTCTTATCATGATTGATAAGGTGTACAAATGAATGAACTCCAAAGTGGTCCCCTTATGGTGAAAGCCCTCACGGGAAGATGCTTTATGGTTGAGTTATCCTTGAAGTATGGCTGGAGAACCCATGCTTATATGTGGAATAATGAGATGAAGATCAATGAAGTTGTTAGTGAAACTATCCTAGATGGATAGTGCTTGTCATGCCATTTCCGGTGGTATGTGTAATGTCACATAAATCCTCATGGTTTGAGAGTTATGGCCCTACGAAGATAAAGGACCCTCATATGTAGGCTTGAAGCCCCAAAAGGTCAAAGAAGTCAAAGAAATTGCAAAGAAGAAATTATTATTTAAATGGTAAAGAAAAGTGACAAAGTCAAGGAGGATTATTTAAATAATAAAGTGAAGTGACAAAATCAAATAAGATTATAAAGTGAGGTGACAAATTCAAGGAGGAATATTTAAATGATAAAGAAATGGAGAACTTTCTAATTATGGAAATTGGTTAACCCTAAAAATGACGAAAATGGGTTAAGTGACCTAGAAATGGGTTAAGTGACCTAGAAATAGGTTAAGTGACCTAGAAGTGGGTTAAGTGACCTAGAATATGCTTCTAAGGAAGCTACTCAGAGAGTATAAATAAGAGGCAAGGGTCTCTTGTGTAAATGAATCTCTTGAGCATGTATTGAAGATCTATTCTGAGAGAGAGGAGATCTGGAGGATCTCATGGACACATCAAAGTTTCGGTAAGTCTGAGATCATGATGGAAAAAGTCTTGAAATTTCAGAAACCCTAGTTTCTGAGGTATACGCGGGCTGCAGTGAACTAGGTCGCGTACATACGTGGGCTAAAGGAGGCTAGGGAGCATACAGTGGATGAAGTCATGAAGACTTGTGTGTGAGATGGTGCCAGACTCTTGAAGACTGAAGCAAGTTCTAGATATGAATTCTATGGGCTCAGATATGCCATATAAACTTTGGTATGGTTACATTGTTGTCTTGATGGATACTCTTGTTTTTTGTGTACTGAATGCTTAAGGAATTCTTGGTATGGTTATTGTGATCTAGTTTGTGTTGGTTGATAGAGTGAGCATCATTCGTATGATTCAATACTGATATGATTTCCATAATATGTTGATTTCTTATACATGATTGAGTAGCATTCATATTGTATGGTTGAGGAGCATGAGTAAGTTGTTGGAGAGCTTGGATCTGTTGTGACTGGTTATGGGTTAGATTGGACAGTGAAATACAAAAGAGAATATGATTGAAGGTTGCAGAGGATATGAGTTGATATTGAGGAGAAAACCCTAAGTAACTTAGATGTGATACGTAGGTTGTAGTACAAATTGGCCGTGTACATACGAGAGTTGTACTACTGGTAGGGCGCGTACATACACTTGTTGCACCATCGACAGGTTGCATACCTATGACAGATTGATATCTATTGAGGATTGTTTCCTCATCTCAGTTGGTGCTGAGGGTGTAAGTTGAGTCTTGCATTATAGATTTGGTTCTCTTGTAGAGTTGTTCCCTATTCAGTTGTTGTTGATAAACCCAAGGATTGTAGTTCGTAATAAAAAGAAAATTATACATACATCTTGTGTTCTTTGTGTTCCTTATGGTGATGATTTGTTGATGATTTATTGTTGATATATGTTGCTGATATATGTTCTCATTTAACTTATTATAAATGACTTCAATAAGTAATGAGTAAATGGCGATTGCTTACTAATGATTTTTGTGAAGAGGAAGTTTTGGGAAAAATTTCCCTACACCATTCAACCCCCCCTATCAGTGTAGTCGATGTGTCCAACAATTGGTATCAGAGTAGGCCTTCACTATAAGCCTTAAAAAGATTGGAGTAGATCCATAGACACACAAATGGATGATGAAGTTCCAATCCTTGATGAGGAAAATTATTCTACTTGGAGAATAGAAATTAGAGTACATTTGAAGGAGATGGGAGTGGGTATTTGGAAGGCAGCCATCGGTGGATCAGTTTCCTTGAAGAAAAAGTCAAAGTTTGCAGCTCAAAGGGAAGGAAAGAAGAATGATGCATTGGATCTCAAGACCATTCTTAGTGGACTCTCAAGTCCTATCAAAGATAGCATGTGACAATGCACTACCACCAAGGATCTATGGCTAGAGCTAGAGGAGACATACCAAAGCAAGAAGGATGATATTGAAAACAACTCCATCAAGAAAAATGAATATCTTGAAGACATTTCAAATGAAGGCAAAGAATCATGTGATGATGTTGAAAAAATTTCAAATGAAGATGTTGGCAAAAAGGAATATCTTGAATACATTTCAAATGAAGGTAAAGAATCTCCACAAGGCCTTGATTGCAATAATACAAAATGTGATGATGTTGAATTTTTCTCTAAAAGTGAAGAAGAAAATCTAGAAATAGTTTGTATAGAATAAATTGATTGTTATCCCATGGAATAAGTAGAAGAAAAACTATTGGAGTTAAAGAGAAAGTTGAAAGAGGTCTATATGAATATAACAATGACCACTATTATATAGACTATAGCTATATTTCAGATAACACTAAATTTTTTCTCAAGAAGAGTCAAAGGCACATCTTGAAGTTAAAGGAAATGCTCAAGGAAAAAAAAGAGAGTAATAAGACTTAATTATATGAAAAGGAAGAAGAGATATCAAGACTAAAGAATGAAAAATAAGACAAGAAGGTAGATGATGAGATTAGCAAAATTTTTGAAATTATTGTCCATCTCAAGACCCAAATTGAAGAAGCCAAAAGGGTAGAGGAGCTATTGAGGAATCAAATAAATGAAAAGGAAGAGTCATGTCATAAGTTAGAAGATGAATTTGTTGATCTTAGAAAAAAAGTAGAGAAGTTAAACAAATTCTTGAATAGCTCACAAATCTTGAATGAGATCTTGGAAAGTCAAAGATCACCCAATGATAAATCAGGTCTTGGATACAAGAGAGAAGCTACGCATGTTGAAGCAAGCACATAAAAGAATCATGAGGTAAGTTTCTCACCTTTAAAGGATGAAGATAATGTTGCAAGTCAACCATCTACACAAGGAAAGGAAAATTTCAAAAGAACAAAGCAAGGAAGACATCAAGAAGCCATCTTTACACCTCAAAGAAGATAGACACCAAAGAAAAGGTATGAAAATATTTTTCATGGTCAATGTTATTCATGTAATGAATATGGTCACAAAGCTTTGGAATGTAGATCATATGCAAGGAGAAATAATGGAAGAATTCATAACACCATAAGGTGTTGGAGATGTGATCAAGTAGGGCACATTCTTGTTCATTGTCACAACATGAGATGCTACAGCTGTAATGGATTTGGCCACAAATTCTAGGATTGTTGGAACACAAGAAGAAGGTCCATGATGAGGACTTCATATAGCATGACTAGAAGAAGGAATGAAGTAAGGAAGGGAGACATATTTGAAAATATGGAAGCTCAGAGATCAAGTTAATAGAAGCAGGGACACCTTTAGAAGTGGGTGAAGAAGACTGAACAACCAGAGCCGAATGTAAGCCTTAAGGGAGGCTCAAGTATGTCATCTACTAAAGCATACGCGGGTGGCAGTGCTAATAGTCACATACATACGTAGTCTGACCTTGAATAGGTTGCGTACATACACGAGTTGTTTGTGCACCATGACACGTATATGTGGTAAAGCCTAAGGAAAAGGGCTATGCACATGGGTTGCAACTTGATGTGATAGTATAACTTTGTGATGCAGGGTCTGACATAGTTTGTTACAGGTTCTGAAATTGTTTGTTGCAGGTTTGTATGATTACATATTGAATTATGTAAAGTGATGATATAAAATGAAAGGCTATCTTGGATGCATGGCACTAACCCATGAGTATGGATTGAGGCATTTTATGTTGAAGAACAATGATGGTTATGACAGTGAAGTTATTGTTGATTTTTCATAACCTAGGTTAAGCATGAAGTTCATTCCATTTTAGCATTTCGCTTAACCATAAAAAATAATGTTGCAGCAACCAAGATCACAAGAAGAAACATCTTGCACAAGAACACAAGAAGTATCCTAGGAAACCCTTCTCAACAAGGGAATAAAACCCAGCCAAATCCTTTGTTATATTCTTCAAGAGAAATACCTCCACCAAGATAAACCCTAGCACACAAGAGGGTGCTTCAAACCCTAGAATTCTAGCACCCAAGAGAGGTGCGCACCTTTTTCCAAGTAGATGTACTTGCTGAAATTTCAAAACTCACAAGAAATATATGATTCCACAATGGAGAATCATTCCTTACTTATATTATACTTGTCCAATCAACAAGGGCATCTATTGGCTCAACAGGGTCGACCTCTCTAAGTCACTATATAATTTATTATTATTATAATAATTAATATTAATATTAATATTAATTATCTTTTAGATTTATTATTAAACATATTAAAGTGGGCCGAACTTGTACCCTTTACATAAAAATTAGGGTTACAGGTAGGTCTGACTCTTGAACAGTATATAGCAAAGGATATGATACACCCACCAGTGCTCATCCACTAGGGGTGCATCCATAGGGATGCCATAGCTCTGATTCACTACATTACACAGAAGAACCAAGTCTTCACACGTTCATCTGTGCTCGCCCACATGCACGTCCACTCTACAGATCTGCTTTCCCATTGCCACCGACAGGAAAATCATTTGGAGCCTTCTCGTCAATTCTATTGATCAGAGGAGGCTATCACATCATCTTCATTTCTGTTCTCATGATGACGTGCCCATCACTTTTGGGATTTCACACGTTCACCTTGTGCTCATCCACAGGCACGTCCTAACTCAACAGATTGCTTTTCCACCGGATAATCATCTAGAGTTCTTCTCACTCTCTGAATGGAGGAGGTCATCTCCGTGTTCCTAACTTTGTCTCAGGAAGGAACCATGTACCCTTCTTAGGGGCTTTCTCTCAGGTTTGTAAGCTGAGAGAAAGAGTCATATAGTTGCTATGTTCCACATCTCACAGGTTTGTAAGATGGAGGATGTCTCCCATAGTTTCATTCATCAACACTCCCTCTCAGCTAGGGATGAATTATTTATCATGCCAAGTCTCACACCTATGTGTTTTGAATTTTTTATTAGCTGGAGTTATCGACACTCCCTCTCAAATAGGGAGCCATTCTTCACGAAGTTAATTTGGTGAAAAAATATGCAATCTGCTCATGTGTAGGAAGGTACTGTATGTGTATGATTTTCCTCTGCATCATATCTATGAAATAAGGATATTTCATCTCATCGTATTTTGATCCATCAGGAAACATTGGGTTTTCAAGGAGCTTTACTCACAGCTCTTGGTCATCATCATAGGATCCATATCAAGGTCAAGTAAAGCTGTCAAAAGTTTGTGAAGCCACATTGCTTAGCACACTCGATGCTTATATACTCTATCTCTGTGGTACTCAAGGCCACAGATTTTTGTTTCCTACTGCATCAGGAAACCATGGAAAACTTCACGGTAGAACATCAACTGGATGTGTTCTTTCGGTCCACTGTACTTTCTGCTCAAACTGAAACGCCATATCTTGCAAACTCAGTTTCACACTGGAGACATATCTCAGGCCATATCCGACTATGCCTTGTATATATCTCAGTACATGTTTTGTTGTTGTCTAGTGAGTCTGTCTTGGTTGACTCATGAAATGACTAGGCACATTCACTGCATGGCATGAATCAAGTATTGTGTTAACCAGATACATTAGTGATCCATTCAATGGTGGATCAGTCTCGTCTGAATCATTATCGATCTTCTTCTTTAAATCCATCACAGTGGATTTTGCATTCTGTCATACTGAGCTTCTTTAATATTTTCACTGTATATTTTCCTTGACTTAGGAAAATCTCACCGGTCCTCTATCATACTTCTTGTCCCAAGAAGTAGTGCATCATACTCATATTATTCATCTCGAATTTAGAAGTCAAGGATTACAACAATGCTTTCTAAATAATTCATCAGGATCAGGTTCTCATCACCAACACTATATAGTTTTGGATCAACAACACTCTTGCTGAAATCCAAACTCATCAAGAATATATCTGTCTGATATAGTTTTCAACTCATGGATGGTAGTATGGATGGAAGTGTATTGGTTCACTGGGTAGGGTGTTTCATCATAGACAACTCCCTCTGTTTATGAGAAACCTATGGCTATGATCTTTTTTTGTATTTCTCGACACTTTCATCAGCTGCATGGTTGATCTTATAGATCCACTTGGAAGTTACCAAAGACTTCCCTTTCTAGTCCCTAAATAATATCTTATGCATCATTCTTTAAGATATATTGGTATTCTTATGTTATGGCATCTTTCCATACCAGTTCTCTTGTTTCTTTTATAAGACAAGGAGTCTCAACATCAATGAAGTGGCTCATAACTGAAGGATAGCTCGAAAATCTCTTTTGATTTCTCAAAATGTGCCTTGAGAGGCTTGTATGTTTCTCTGCCTCTTGCAGAGTGAGTCTAGGTAAGTATTTTATGCCATACTGCAATATCTCTGAACATATCAACTTGGAGAAACTGGATAACCTTGAGTAATGTTTGTCTCCCTCTGAATTTCTAAAACAGAAGAAGGTATTGTGTCACTGTCAATCTCCATCTGAGATTCTCTTGGTCTTTGAAAAACTATCTTTTCTTCAAGGACAACATCTGCTTGTCTCAATCTGTCTCTGACTAAGGATGTCTTTGAAGATTCACTATATCCTTTCTTCCTAAAGGATCTAGCTTTGGGATTATTCTCTTTGGGTACATGAAAATACATTGGGTACCCAAATAACCTGAAGTGTTCAATCTCAGGATTCATTCTAGTGAAGACTTCTTTGGGAGTTATGTTTTTCAAAGTTTGGTGAAGACTCTTGTTCTTCACATATATTGTGTCATGCATGCTTTTTCTCATGGAATATTAGAAAGATTTCGATCATGCTTTATAGCATTGATGGTTCTATTCTTCTTCTTTCTCAAATGGTTTTGGCTCCTCCTGAGTCAAGTGACTCCCTCTGAAGGATAAGCATCTTCTTTTCTTGTTAACCTATCTGGAACAAGAAAACAAAAAGAAACAACACAAGAATATCTCCTAAAGGGGAAAAGTGAGTACATCTCTAGAATCAAAACATTTTAAGGAATATTGTCACAGCTACAACACCTACTTGTAATGTAGCAAAGTTTTAGAAATATAGGTTAGAGGAATGACAATTACAACAATCAAACCTGGAGTCTTTACCTTGAGTGTGTTGTTTCTATGAATGCACTGAGATCCCTCTGGATCCATGACTTTAGTAAAGGTTCCTTCCTCCTGCAATTTCACTCATGACAATGATACAAATAATATATACAAGTGCATACCTGAGGATGTTGATATGATTTCTTCAATGGATCTTTGGATTATCTCTATTCTTTGAGATATTTATGAAGAAGATAGTCACGGTGTCACATTTTTCATCTTTGTTATTTTGAATATGTCCCTTCAATGTAAGGGCTTGAGTAGTTGATTGAATTCCTTGTCCTAAAGTCATCTTCCTTCCATTCATTGATAGTTGTCTTTGGTAAACCCTTTACCCACAATAAGTCTTCTTGTCTTTCAAGAACTTTGAAGTTTGTTTGATTCATCAAGCTTGTCTTCCACCATACTTTTTGTTCATCATAACTTTATATTCTTCAAACCCTTTGTCAACTAGGCTAGAAAACCTAACGGCTAGGCTAGGCTAACACAGAAGAACCAGGTCTTCACATGTTCACTTGTGCTCGTCCACAGTCACATCCACTCTACAGATCTACTTTCCCACTGCCACCGACATGAGAATCATTTGGAGTCTTCTCATCAACTCTGCTTCTCAGAGGAGGCTATCACATCATCTTCATTTCTATTCTCATGATGATGTGCCCATCGCTTTTGGGATTTCACACGTTCACCTTGTGCTCAACCACAGGCACGTCCTAACTCAACAGATCGCTTTTCCACTGGACAATCATCTGGATTTCTTCTCACTCTCTGAATGGAGGAGGTCATCTCTACATTCCTAACTTTGTCTCAGGTAGGAACCACATACCCTTCTTAGGGGCTTTCTCTCAAGTTTGCAAGCTGATAGAAAGACTCACATAGTTGCTATGTTCCACATCTCACAGGTTTGTAAGCTGGAGGATGTCTCCCATAACTGCATTCATCAACAATTATAGTACCTTGGTTATGTGATATATCTTGATGATGCTAGCTAGAGATGGCATTGATCTATTGGAGCACACTACTAGTACATGTATTGTTGGATGCTTAGTATTTTTTGTAGTGAATGGATGATTGAGGTTGTTCTGTTGGGGTACATGGCTAGTACATATTTGAGTTTCATTGATATAGTTTATGATGTATTATTGGAATCATATTTTATGGATATCTTGGTACATGTATTTGGAATATGGTTGAACTACATATTGGGACACGTAGTTGGTGAGTTGATGAGGTGATCATGTTGTATATAATTGATGGGTCTAATCTATAGTTGATGCATGATTGGTACACTTCCAGTACATTGGTAGAGGCACCTACTAGTAGTTTGATTGGCACATGTTTTGTGGTGGATTTAGCATGCATGCATGAAGATTCATTTTGTTGTGGTATTGGTGCATGGTTGATGTACTTGCTTGGTACAAGTGGTGATACATGTTGATGCACGTGTTTGGTACACTCATAGATGGTATATGTTTGGTGATAGTACTTGGATAAAAGTACACCATTGGTACTACTTGATACATTGGTATATGACATATGGGATGATATAGTTGAGACACTTGATTGATTGAGATTTATAATTTTGATACTTGGTTCATGGTGGAGACATATCATGAGTGATATAACACATGGTTGGAATATTGGTAGATGCACATGGTTGGAATGTTGATAGAGGCATATGATTGGTATACTATTGGCACATGTCTTGTTACATGAAGTATTTGTTCATTCATTAACATATCTTTTTCTTCATGATGTTTTGTATGGCACACATTTTGATGAATGGATTGGTCCAAGGATTGTATTGTTCTATGATCCAATTGAGTAGTAGCATTTGCAACAAAAGCGTATTGTAGTGGTAGAATATTGTTCATATTGATGAGAATATAGGGGGAGACATAACCATAGGGGGAGTCATTCTTCTTCTCATGATTATAGGAGGAAAGAGCCCTATATTTGAAGAAAGAGCATAGAGGCATAATTCCAGGGGAGCGATGGTCACAGGGGGAGCATGAGCGATGTATCTTCAGCATTACATGAGAATGACATCCCTTGTTCAAAGAGGGGAGATATTATTCATACAAAGATCAAAGGAATTTAGGTAGGGAGAGAATCCCCAAGGAGAGTTCAAGCAGGGGGAGTAGCCCCAAGAGGAGAATGACCCTTTTCCATTGATGTAAAAGGGGGAGAGATAGTCACATTGATGTGATTAATGATTATTGACGTGGAGAGATAATCACATTGATATATGACTATTGATGTAGAGCATGCCTTGTCTACATGTTGACATCAATGTTGGTATTGCCATCAATGCCAAAGGGGGAGATTGTCGGATCATGTTTTCATTGATGCCAAAGGTTTAATTAATTGATGTCAAAGGATTGATGTCAAGTGATTGATTGATGCCAAAGGATGATTGATTGATTGATGTCAAAATATTGATGTCAAGGAATTGGTTGATGCCAAAGGATGATTGAATGATGTCAAAGGTCAAAGGTTTGATGTATACATGTCTTATCATAGTATTGATGAAGATGGATCAATGAGTTGTCTTTGATACATGGTGCATAGATGAAGATGGATCAATGAGTTTTCATTGATACATGATGATGAAGATGTATTGATTGGTATATGATGCAAAGATGAATCATTATTGTCCTATCATGGTTGATAAGGTGTACAAATGGATGAACTCCAAAGTGTTCCTCTTATGGTGAAATCCCTCACGGGAATATGCTTTATGGTTTAGTTATCCTTGAAGTGTGGTTGGAGAAACCATGCTTATATGTGGAATAATGAGATGACTATCAGTGAAGTTGTTAGTGAAACTATCATATATGGATAGTGCTTGTCATGCCATTTCCGATGGTATGTGGAATGTCACATAACTCCTCATGGTTTAAGAGTTATGGCCCTACGAAGATGAAGGACCCTCATGTGTAGGATTGAAGCCCCAAAAGGTCAAAGAAGTCAAAGAGCCTGGAAAGAAGAAATTATTATTTAAATGGTAAAGAAAAGTGACAAAGTCGAGGATTATTTAAATAATAAAGTGAAGTGACAAAATCAAAGAAGATTATAAAGTGAGGTGACAAAGTCAAGGAGGAATATTTTAATGATAAAGAAATGGAGAAATTTCTAATTATGGAAAGTGGTTAACCGAAAAAATGAGGAAAATAGGTTAAGTGACGTAGAAATGGGTTAAGTGACCGAGAAATAAGTTGAGTGACCTAGAAATGGGTTAAGTGGCCTAGAAATAGGTTAAGTGACCTAGAAGATGCTTCTAAGGAAACTACTTGGAGAGTATAAATATGAGGCAATGGTCTCTTGTGTAAATGAATCTCTTGAGCATGTATTGAAGATCTATTCTGATAGAGAAGAGATCTGGAGGATCTCATGGATGCATCAAAGTTTCAGTAAGTCTGAGATCATGACAGAAAAGGTCTCGAAAGTTTAGAAACCCTATTTTTTGAGGTATATGCAGGATGTAGTGAGCCAGGTCGCGTACATACGCGGGATGAATGAGGTCAGGGCACGTACAGTGGATGAAGTCATGAAGACTTATGTGTGAGTTGGTGCCAGACTCTTGAAGACCGAAGTAGGTTCCATATCTGCATTCTATGGGCTCAGATATTTCATAGAAACTCTCGTATGGTTACATTGTTGTCTTCATGGATACTCTTTCTTGTTGTGTAGTGAATGCTTAAGGAATTCTTGGTATGGTTGTTGTGATGTGGTTTGTGTTGGTTGATAGAGTGAGAAACACTATTATGATTCAGTACATATATGATTTCCATAATATGTTGATTGCTTATACATGATTGAGTAGCATTCATATTGTATGGTTGAGGAGAATGAGTAAGTTGTTGGAGATTTTGAATGTGTTGTGACTAGTTATGGGTCATACTGGACAGTGAAATACATAAGAGAATATGATTGAAGGTTGCAGAGGATATGATTTGATCTTGAAGAGAAAACCCTAAGTAACTCAGATGTGATACGTAGGTTGTAGTATAGACTAGCCATGTACATATGCAAGTTGTACTAATGGTAGGACGCGTACATACATGTGTTGCACTACCGATAGGTCGCGTACTTGTGAGAAATTGATATCTGTTGAGGATTGTTGCCTCATCTCAGTTGGTGTTGAGGGTGTAAGTTGAGTCTTGCATTATAGAGTTGCTTCTCTTGTAGAGTTGTACTCTATTCAGTTGTTGCTGATAAACCCAAGGATTGTAGTCCGTAATAAAAATAAAATTGTACATACATCTTGTGTTCTTTGTGTTCATTGTGGTGATGATTTGTTGATGATGTATTGCTGATATATGTTGTTGATATATGTTCACATTTAACTTATTATAAATGACAGCAATAAGTAATGAGTAAATGGTGATTTCTTACTAATGAGTTTTGTGAAGAGGAAGTTTTGGGAAAAAGTTCCCTACACCGTTCACCCCCCCCTCTCAGTGTAGTCGGTGTGTCCAATAAAGATCTCGTGACAAGTGCCAGAAGTTCACTGGGAAAGAACGTCTTTATTCCATGCCTTTACAACAGTCCTCCCTGAATTTCCTTTTTCAAAATGGGGTCTGGACTTTATTGGTCCTATTAATCCTCCATCTTTAGCAGAGCATGTTTTTATCTTAACAACCATAGACTATTTTACGAAATGGACTGAATTTGTGCCACTCAAGCATTCGTAGGATGAGCAGGTGATTTATTTTCTTAAGACTAATATTTTTTCCATATTTGGTCTTCCTTTGAAAATTATTACAGACAATGGTCTTGCTTTTATTTCTGCTCAGCTGACTCATTTTCTAGCTAAACTGGGTGTTAAAAATTTTACCTCATCATCTTATTATCCCCAAGGAAATAGGGAAGCCGAGTCTACTAACAAGAATCTGGTTAGAATTATCAAGAGGCTCATTGAAGATAAGTGATACGGATTATTTTCGACACGAAATGAGAGCGGAGATATAATAAAGAAATGTACAGAGATATTGCAGATATTCAATAATATAACAGAAATGTATCAGAGATGCAAACATAAACACAGATATACAGTAATACATGATTTCTATTAATTAGAGAAATGTACAGAGACTGTAAAAATACAGAGTGAAAGACTCGCTAGAATGGTGGCAGCTTATCTCTGAGAAGAGATGTGACGGCTACTCGCATTCGCAAGAAGATGGTTACAATGAGGCTCTGAAGGCCCTTTTACAATAAATGGGAATGCCAAATGTCCTAGACATCCAAAAACCTAACCCTAGGAGATGAAGCGCCAAAAGTCATGTGGGCCCCGTTTGGGTAAGTTGGTGCATCAACTTCCCGGGGTCATAACTTTTGCATGCGATCTCCGTTTTAGGCGTGTGATAGCTCGTTGGAAAGGTATCGTTGAGGAGATTCATTTTGGGGGATCGATTATGACTTTGGTTATCTTCGAGAACCTATATATCGAAAAACCTTCATTTAGGCCCTCAAAATGGCCCCGGAAGTTAAAACCTGCTAAAAATAGTAAATTGCCAAAATTGCCAGAAAGCTGTTTTGAGCCATTTGGAAAAGGTGGTTGGCCACCGATATCCACCTGGATCAGTCCTCCCTCTTTAGGAAGCAATGGTCTCCATTGCGTTGAGTTCCCGGGGGAGAGGGGAAAGCGATTGTTGAATCTGAATCTTGGTGATCTGCTTGCCTTGTTGGAGATGTGGCATTGCTTAGCTTGTTGAAGGCTATCATGAACCTTTGGCTGGAAGGTTTGGACCTTTTTAACCAGTTTGGCTATTTTAGATGACTGTGTGCAGAATTAATCTTCTTTCTTTGTTGCAACCTTGTCGACCTGCTTCTGTTGGATAGAAGGTGCTTGGGCCGAAGCTGTGGTGGCTGCAGTATCCTTCTGTT
>ML829833.1:34670-47300 GCA_009831015.1 Picea engelmannii | reverse complement strand
TTTCATAAAATTATATAAAAATTTCATATTTTGCAACAATCTTTTCATTTAAAAAATCAGCCTAAGCCCTTGTAATCAATACTTGTGGATTGGGAAATAATTTTTGAGGCTATAAAACATAGGGTGATATTCCCGATTATCTTGCCTTAGCCAGGAAGGATTCGAAAATGCTTGAATAAGATAATTCATATATTTTCCTCAACACACATGTCGATGGCATTGTGGGTTCCATGCAAAGTAAAGCTCTAGATCTGGTCACAAACCAGATACATAACCAGGCTATCCAACAGCCTACGGTTGGTCTGACCCCTATCTCAACCACCCCTGCCACCTAGTCATCGGATGTACACTCTATGCACTCGAAGAATCAGAAGGGTCCTCAGCATCCTGAAGACAAGAAAGGCAAGGGTAAGAAAGGTGTAGGGGGGAATAATAAAAAATATGATAAGAATGTTGAGAGGGAAAAAGATGAAAAAGGGAAGGTGAAGTTACCTTGTAAGTTCTGTGAGGATTATCATATTACACTTCAATGGTCACATATGGAAGAATCCTAGTGCCTTATGAAGTTGAAACAACAACAAAAACATTATGTTGTGTTGAACAACCTGTTCCCATAAGAGTATAACTTGCAGGGTGGTTCTTCCAACCTCAACCAGAAAGGGGGAACGTCAAATGCACCCCAGATAGACGGATACAATGGAGTTGTGAGAATTCTTAGTCATAAGAAGTTATATACCATCGACTTGCAAACTCAAAATCATGATTATAATAACCCAGAGTCGAAGGAAAAAGGAAAAAATGCTTGAGAGGATTAGACGCCTCTACACATAAAGAAATCTGAGAAAGAGACAACGTTGTGCATACCTAAAGGTGTATACAAAAAAAAAATGCACAAACCTAATGAGAGAACCACTTCCAACTACTCTATTGTCATAGACTTGGCTCAAACCCTGTGCGCAATGTATTCTTTGGAAGTAATACAAAGTTTCCCTGCGCAGCGCACTGCGTTGTTGTCCGCAATAGGAACTGTTGATTTTGCTAGTCAGCTCGTGATGAAGTTCAATTCCATTGATGTCAAGCCTCGTCTTCCCTATCATGTGGCCTTCCATATCAATGTTGTTTCTAATAATCGTTTCATCAAGAGGACCGTCGTTGATGAAGGGGCTTCGACGTGCATAATGTCCTTGTCTTGTTGGGAAGCTATTGGTTCTCCAGAGCTTACCCCTTCCCCAAATCTCTTGATGAATTTCAATGGATGATCACTCTGACCCCATGGTCTTATTTTTTCTTGTCCAATCAGGTTAGGAGGAAAATCTTGTTTGTGTGAAATTTGAAGCAGTCGATGCATCACTTGACTATAATTTGTTACTTGGGATGAGTTGGTATTACACCATGATAATTGTCATCTTGTCAGTGTTTCGCGTTATATGTTTTCTCGATGATGGAATAATTGTGACCATCGATCATGTGGCTTCCAACCTTTCTGAGGTCGCAAATAACCCAGGATACACAGTTTCGTGGATCAAAAACTCTCAATCGACAACTGAGAGTATCAATTGTGGGATGTATCCTTCTCTCATGGGATATTTCGATTTTTCTGCACTGATTTCATACCTTCGTTCTACCCCGGTCAATTATCAAAAGTCGAGTCCGCCATATTTCACTTCGAAAGTTTCTTCATTTAGAACATCATATTTACGTGATTTGTGGACACTACCCTCGTTGTGTGATGTGAGTAAACACCACGTTAACACCAAGATGGTCGTACCTTTGTTTGCAGCTGAGGTCGCTTACCAAGCTAGTCAACATGCCACTACAAACCACAATCAAACTCCTTCATTGACAGAGGAGGAGGATATTTTTCTAGAGCCTATCTGGGCTAAAAATGATTCAAATTCCCAATATTGTCTTGACACTGTCTTGCCCTCAAACGAAGCTATCATTGAGACGATGACTAGAGTTGAAAGGCCATGGGAGGATATGGATAAGATATCGTATTTCCTCCCTAAGATGAGTTGTATGGAAAATGGAGAATTTAAGTCAGTTGTGAGTAAGAGTGTTGATCAAACGGTCAACCCCTTGGCTGGACACAGTGTCTACGTCGAGGGAAACATGGAAAATATATCAGAAACCGTCTCGATTAACATTTATAGGAAACTCAACATCATTGAAAATGTATTCGTTGGAGCAGACTTCTCTCAAGATGATATTTTTTAGTATACAACACTCTTTAAAGAGTTTCAAGATGTGTTTGCTTGGTCGTACAAGGATATTCATGGCACAAATACTTGGAACTTTCGCCTACAAAAAGATGTCTTTTGGCCTTAAAAACGTTGGTGCCATGTTTCAATAGGCCATGATGTTTTCCTTCCATTATTTGAATCACATAGTGGAGGCCTATTTGGATGATATTGCAGCTCATTCATAGAAAAGAGCTCAACATCTGTTACACCTCTGCCTTGTTTTCGAAAGGTGTCGTTACTACCGAATCTGATTGAATCTGCATAAGCACATTTTTTGTGTGAATTTTGGATGCCTTTTGGGATTCATCGTTTCAATGAAATGGTTCATGGTTGACCCCTTAAAGGTTGAGACAATCACTTAGTTCCCTTCCCCTCATATAATATGACAACTTCAAAGCCTACAAGGAAAGGTGAATTTCCTTCAATGGTTCATACCTAAGTATTCCAATATCACAAAAGGCTTCATGCGTCTTTTGAATAAGGGGGTCCCATTCTGTTGGGGCGAAACATCACAACATTCTTTCGACGCATCAAAGAAATCCTTGGCTTATACTCCTTTGTTGAGTCCCCTTGATTACAATCTAGATTTTACAATCGAATCCTCGATCCTGGTGCAGGAAAGTGATGTGTTCCATGAGCACACCATCTACAACTTGAGTCACGTTTTATTGGGTCCTAAACTTAAGTACTCTCATGTAGAGAAACTGGCCTTGGAAGAATTTTATGTTGTTCAACATCTTCTTCATTACATTATGTTGTGTAAGACAACTGTCATCACCATTGTTAATCCATTTCAATATTTTTTGACTTGGTGAATTCTCGGTGGGAAGTAAAACAAATGGATTGTGGTGCTTCAAGAATTCGACTTGATTTTTTCCTCAACAAAATATAATAAATCTTTGGTCTTTTTGAATTAATTCCATAGTTTTTGGTTGAGAATGAGAAAGGAAAACTCATCGACTCATTCCTTGATGAGCACATATTCCTCATCTCTTTGTCTGAACCTTGGTACAAATATATCCTTATATATGTCCAAACTTTGAATTTCCCCCCACACTATTCATGATATGAACGACGATAGATTCATCATATGGATAAAAGTTATATCATTATCTCCGACACATTGTATCAACGAGGGGTAGACTTGATCCTTCTTTGTTGTCTCACTCATGAAGAAGCGGAAGTAGTATTAAATAATTGTCATGGTGGAGCATGTGGCGGTCATCTATCAGGGTTGGAAACAACCCACAAGATTTTGCAAGCCAAGCATTTTTGGCCTAAAATATTTAAGGATTGTATTGAGGCAGTCAAGAGATTCCATCCTTGTCAAGTTTTTACAAAGAATATGTGTGCGCACCCTTCTCCCATGTTTCCCATCATTATCGTCGACCCCTTCACCAAGCAGGGGGTAGATTTTATGACATGCCACCCAACTTTGTCTAGAGGGCATCATTACATCATAGTGGTCGTGGACTACTTCACTAAGTGAGATGAAGTCGTGCCAACATTTTTGAATGATGGTGAAATTTCCACACTTTTTGTTTCAATCAGGTTATTGCTAGGTTTTGGGTTTCGAGGGAGATTGTCATTGACCATGGCAGTCACTTCCAGAACCGCATGATGTCATAGCTAGCATAAAAACTCTGTTTTAGACAAGAGCACTTGTCTCCCTACTATTCTTAGGCTAACATTTAGGTTGAAGTCGTTAACACATATTTAAAAATGATATTGAGAAGAACAAACAACTCAACTAGATTGAATTGGCACTTGATATTATATCCGACATTATGGGCCTACTGAACCTCGTTTAAGAATGCAACATGATTCTTGCCTTTTCAAATCATCCATGGAGTTAAGGCAGTCTTGTCTGTTGAGTGAAAAATCCCTTCGCTCAAAATCATTGTTGAGCTCCTCCCGAATATGACTCATCTCGAAGAACGTCTCGTTTACCTTGAACAACTTAATGAGCAACATCAAGATGCGGAAATGGAAAACGAAGCACATAATAAAAGAGTCAAGTCCCAGTATGACAAGTGTGTTCGTCCTAGGGTGTTATTCGAAGGAGACCTTGTCTTAGTTTATGACCAGGACAAGGATGCCATGGGGATAGGTAAGATCAACCCCATGTGGTACGGTCCATATATCGTGTGACGAGTGTTAGAGAAAGGGTCTTATGAGTTAGTTGATTATGAGGGGAATGTGTTGTCAGAGCCTAGAAATGGACCCTACCTTAAAAATTACTACGCTTAAGCCTCACGGCTTGGGTACTAGTCCTTTTGTAAATAGTGTTTAGTTTTTTTACACAACTTTACTTTGAAGCTTCACATTTTTTCACGTTAGTAATTGTGTGTTTTGTTGTGTGGAAAATGCTCGAAGAATCGTTAGTTTATATCGAATATGAAAATGATGTCAGCCACTATTCTCAGAACTTGGCTTCCGTGACTTGGGTGATTTATTTTCCTTCTAACCAACTAGTGTTTGTTGGAGGTGTGTGTCTCAGATAAACTACCAATAATATTGTCAAATATTGTGTCATTATCGAGATTTTACGATATGCTTTGTTGCATGGTATTTGATGCCTTCACGTGTTTTTAGATTCTCAGTTGGTGGTTTCACAATTAAATGGTCTATACCAGATCCGTGATTCGATTGTGTTGCATCGTTTCCTTAGGGTATGTCTTTTGGAATGATCATTTAAATTCATTACTTGTGAGCATACTCCTAGGCATGCTAATATGGTAGTTGATTCCTACGCTAATTATATTTTAGATTGGAATTTGTCTCATTAATCACATAATCACACATTTCATACATGTAAATATTTGATATTTGCAAGTAAAAATACAAAAATAACGCACTATATATATATGTGTGTGTGTGTGTGTGTGAAAAATGAGGTCCATAATACAAAATTTGGGCTACTAGACCTGAATATATATTAATACAAAATGGTGCTATGGGCACATAATAGTATAGGCTTGAGGCTCGTGAACCTTGTCACAGAAAAGTATGGCATTCACTAGATGCTAAAACATACAGACCCATGTCTGAGGTACTCCTACTACATGACGCTACATCCCTACATGCAAGTCGTCTATAGTAGCCATGGGGATTGAATGTGTCAAGGCCTCCAAGTTCCTATCCACGCTCCATAAAGTCCTCGCTGCATCCTCACTAGGTATGACCTCCTCTCTTCCATGACGATTGTGTCGTGGAACACCTGATGGTCTCAACCACGCTCTTTATGCACATTTGAAGGAGTACGGGTTAATACTTTGGATATCACCAAAAAGATAGAATGATTTCATTTGTACATATAATATATAACCAAAAAAAAAAAATTAAATAACATAAAACAAAATCTACCTATTTTCTCAACCTCGTCACCAGGAGGAATTATGACATCAGGATCATGGGTATAATTGATCTCAGCATATGGATAGTCCTCGATAAATGGGACCTGACGCTCCCACCAAGATAAGAAGTCATCATAAAATGGGTTAGACATTTTCCCTCCTCCTAGACGAGCCAACAACTCGATCCATCGAACCATGGTAGGCCATGGTTGTAAGTGGCCTTGAATATGAGTCATCGAGCTCATCATCGACACCCTCTCAAAGATGAAAGTACAAAGGACGCTACCAAACCCAAAGTTTTTGGTCTTCTGCAAATTGCAGTCAGTAAGTTGAGCCTTCATGCACAAAATCATGGTGGAACTCCAATCGAACATAGTAGGTCTCAAACACTCGACACCATGTTGCATTTGAGACCGTGAAGCTAAATGTAAAGAGTTTGACCCCAAGATGTGAAATATGGTGTATAATATCACCTTTAAGCTCGGGTTGGTGATTTGTTTGATTGTCACTTGTGAGTTTGTTTTCTCTTTTCCATTCTCCCAGTACTCATTAATATATTTGTTGATGGTCTGACCACCTCCTCCATGGGTTGTGAAGTTGGGAACTTAACCTCTTCGGGACAAACTAGTGATAAAGTAAATTTCCTCAATTATGATGGTCAAGGATTGTCCACCAAGCATGAATGATTCTGTGTTGGGTGCCATTAATAAATGAGAAAGTTTAGAAATCTTATTTTCACTTGCATGGCACCAATTTGGAAAAATTTGTACATGCCACATTCTCAAAGAGCTTGTTTGGCATTGTCATCATCAAATACAACCTAGTCAACTTCCTTGTGCTCACGTTCTCTCCAGTGGACAAATATCATGCCCAAACATTTAAAGAAAAAGAGAGTTAGTCCTTTATTTTTCAAAGTAAATATGGTCATACGCAGCCTTATTTGATAACATGAATGGATATCCGCTCCTGGTGTTTCTAGAAAGCACAGAAATTTGTGCCTCGCTTTGAGGAAACTTGTGGACACGCAAATACGTGAGAAAAAAGGGAGGGATAATCCTCAAATTTTCGTGAAAATTTAAAATTAAAAGGATGAAAATGAAGAGAATGGGATGAGCACCTACTTGGTCTACACGACTCATGATTTCATTGCTCCAAGCTCTCGCAATCTCCAAGTGATTTTTTAAGGGTTTTCCAATTTTGGGTTAATTTTAGTTTAATTGGTGAAAATGAAATGGTAAAATGGTAAAAAAATTGTTTTATTTATACAATTTTAAAACCCATTGTCCATAGTTTTTTTTTTCCATTAACTAAACTAATATCAAACTATATTGTAGTGTTGTGGTTTCCATAATAGGTTTATAAAGCTATACTTTGGATATGTTTGGTCCCTTGTCGTCGATTGGCTGAGTATTTTTCAAGACTCTGGCAAGTGATGTTTCCATGTAACTGGAATTTAAGAGTAGGTCTCACACACCTCCAATATTTGCATTAAAAATTTCCATTTCCTCCTTGACATAGGTTCGATCCCATTAACTTATGACACAATCCTTTCTTTCTGCTCAACATGTCGTTTCGTTGATGGTAGAGCCTACAATCCATGGGCGCCCTAGTTTAGAACCCCTTTTGTATTATGGCACTCATGCTGCAAGATTTTTTAGGCTTGGGAGTCCTATTTAGTCTCGCCATGACATTGTGTATGAACTTCATTATTATTAATCAATCTTCTTATGGCTATTACCTACAGGACTCCTTCCATTATGGAGTTTCAGTTAAGCTCTTTTCAGACTCCTTAAAAATGAAAATATTGTCGAGTGAGCTTGTTTTCTTTTACACTCATTAAATAGATTTGAAAGGACGTCTATTTGGTGCAAGCTTACCCCTTTTTCGGACCAAATGGAATAATTACGAAAAAGGAATACTCTAGTCAACTTTGACTAGAAGAGTTCTCCTTGGTATTGTTTTACTCTTTTTCGGGCTCGAGAGACTAAATTTACAAAAAAAGAACATGAGTTTGAGTTTCAATTGCATTGCATATTGACTGCTCGTGCTTTTAGGCCTAAATTCAGCTTCAAAATGCTATTATTGAAACCATTTCTTATGCATTCTTATCAGTTCCCAGCCTTGTATTTATGCCTTTGTGACTCGACACCTTAGCCACGGAGGAATAATTTTGTGAGTGTCATTATCCTGCACATGATTTCCTTGCATTGATCATAGGTATGTTCCTTGTACTCTGGAACTAGTTTGCTTTCCCAAGACACTTTTTTCCTCCATTGTACTATAGCATTATTTTATTCTTTTTCAGGCTTTAATAATATGAAAAATGCCAAAAACAAATATAAAAAAACAAAAAGACGGGGGGAAAGGGTCCATATTTTTGTTAGCAACATTTTTTCCGCCCTTGAACAAACCACAATCTTGAGTCAGTATCTCATAATTTTGGGTCTAGTATGGCTTTAGGAGACCTTTTCTCGTTATTGTGTATTATCACCCCTAGTTGGTTATTCTTCCAACCATATGGAGCGTTTGTTGATGCCTCATGTGTCACAAATGTATCCTATTTTATAATCCATGATGCCTAAGTCACATAATGTGTCGTGTTTTTGTTCAAGGGAAGTTTCATCCAGAGTCGACCATTCTGCAATAAATATTTTTCCTCTCAAGTCAGTCTTCCCGCGTCAGTCAAGTCCATCTCATCATCACAAGTATCTCTATCATTTTCTCGTGCTAGTATAGAAGGTCCCCATTGACTTCATGTTGGCGGGTCTACTTTTATTGACTTCGACACATTGCTATGAGAGTATTTCCTAGAGTTGCACCATGGGCCTATTTCCATTATTGATAAATGACCTTATGCTCAACAGATGAAAAACCATCATTGGTCATTGATTGAGTGGTTTCCCTTTTAGTGGACATAAACAACAATCATCACACATAGGGATTCATGCAATGCCTTGGTTTCCATTTGACCCCATTGGTGGATTCCTCATCTTTGTCAGTAGTCTCCATCATTGGCTATTATTCAGAGAGTCTTTGTCGTGCGCTATTTCCATCTAGTACATGACAGAGTTGTACCTCAGCGTGGTCCTTACAATCGTTTCGTCCGAGTCCTTCCAAATATTTGACCTTCTTCTACCCCTCATGATGGATGATGGAAGATGCTTTAATGTCTTCCTTCCAGTGGATCTCTTCCTATCAATTTCATCACAACTTACTTTGGGACAGGGATCTAGAGTCATGTTTGGTACCTTGGGGATTGCATTCATCAGTGGTAGGTTCCCTCACTATTGACAGTGGGAATACATCAATGTCCCATGCTTGATATATTCTACCAGGTGTTCGACATTATCTTACTTATTCACACTTGTTAGATTGTACAATGCTACCTTGACACCCATTATCATCATCAGTAGGTTTTCTCACGTTTGTTAATGGTATACATCAATAAACGATAATCAAATAGTGTCTCACTGCGTTCAACCCCAACACATATTTTCGCATAGTGTAGACTCGTATCGTGGCAGATTGTTTTGAAGACTTTGGGTGAAGTACGATCATCACATATTTTTTGCTCCTACCTGACATATTGTACCACTACACAGAAATTGGTACTTGCATAGGATCAACTTGTTCTCTCCATTGGTCCCAAATATCCTCTGTTTTTTCATTTTAAGATATAACTCCACTATGTATCTATTTGTGGCTATGATCTACTTTCACATTGATCCACTGTGTATTCCTTGTGGCCATGCTTCCTACTTCATATATACCACATGGATCCAATGTGTATTGTTTGTGACCATGGTCATTTCTCATATATTCATATATCCCATGGATCTGTAGTGTATTTGATTTGGTGGACATGATTACATCACTCCTAAGCATGGTTATGTCCAACTTGGGAAGATAATACTCTTTCTTGATTTTAGCTGACGGATTCTATTTTTGGATCATTTGTTCAAGAACCTTCATGAGTTTAATTCATTGCAGCATCACCTCTCAGAGTTATAATGTATTTCAGACATCATGTTTCCCTTCTTACCTCACACATTAGGGGGCATCTGTTATAGCACAAATTTCCATACCTATGCATTTGTGACATGGCCTTACCCTTTTCCCTATATTGCTAAGAAAAATCCCAAACTTTCCTCATCAAAGTTCCTTTGTGGGTTTCCTTTAATTGTGGGTTTCCTTTATGCAACACGTCAACATCCATGCCTTGCAAGCTTGCAACCCACAGATGCCCTCAAAAAATGGAAAAAAAAATAAAATATTTCCACAATTTTGGTCAGGTTTTTCGGTTGGGCTCATTTCCCAACATCCCTAAGTTCGTACTAAACGAAATTCAACCTCCCCAACCTATTTGGGATGGTATAAAATCACCATTGAGGGTCAATATGAGGACAAGTCTAATGATGCAAGGTTATGTTGTTGAGATTTAGCAAGCTTATCTAATCCTTCCATTCTCTCAGTAGCATATCTTGACCTGGAAACTCATTTTATAGTATTCCTTCCTCTCTTATATAGCCATAAGGTGTATTCCTATCCTTATTGGTTTATATGAGGAAGAGCCTCGCTACTGAGTTGATGCTCGAAGGACTTGTGGAGGAACCTGGGAAGTTGGCTCCAAAGCAATGCCAGAAGTTGAACCATGTTGTAACCAACTTTCACATATTGCTAACAATAGAAGAGTTCTCTTTCCCTCCTATCTTGTGTTCATTGCAATGTTATATGTTGTTTTTGTTCATATATTCTTTGATTTATATACATGATATATGCTACTTGAACCTATAACTACCTTGTTGCAACACGGTCTTGGTTTCCTATTGCAGGTTGGCTCCGACAGAGACTAGGAGCGCTTCAAAAAGTAGGAGCAGGGGATAGACATCAAATGAAGGGTTTAAGATGCAAGTCTTCTCCTTTCTCCTCCCCTTCTCTCTTTTAGAAAAAAATAGTTATTTCTTGTTTTCATGCTTGTTAGTGAGGGTATATTTTAGTCGTATTAATTCGATCGTGCTCTGCTATGACTTGAACCAAGGTCAAAGGGGAAAAATCCATTAATCACTATGTTATCTAAAATGCAATTTAAGAACATGATAGATTTATTTCATGCACCTATAATTGGGATTACATGTAAATATGAAGTCAAAACAACATCAGAGTAAAATGCATGCCCTAGTCTCAATGTTGACCCACATTGAGTGGTTCAACTTGAATAAGGTGTAATTTGTGATTATACACCTGCATATAGACTTATATTGGAAGTTTCATACAAATACCTACATGATGTGCATAAAGGATAACAATTGTCTTGTAAAACCGAAGGGCCAATTTTTTAAATTTGGCTATAGGAAGGTGCACGCCCAAAGTTGGATAAACCTCTATAATTTAATTTTTAAGTTGTAACTTGATGATTACAATAGTTTTAACATGTTTGTAAAATTAGGAGTGCATTTACACTCCAAAAAGGATGATTTCTATGCACAAAAAATCATGAACTTTTGATGAAATATAGAATGAATACGTCAATATTATAGGAAATATTAGAAGTTACATGGATGTAGAAAAATTGTACATCTGTCTATATGAATTTGTAGAAACTCTACAATGGTGAATTTTGTATGATGAGATGATGTGTATATAGGACAGTGAGTAATTCATTCCTTAATATGATATATGTGTTCCTTAAGAACAAAATGCACGCTAAAAAATGGAAATGATGTGTTTTCTAGTTGAAAACGGGCATGTTGTAAAATGCACGCCCTTAAGTGAAAAATGCAAGCCTTCTATTACGATTTGCATGATAACTTCTTGAAAGCATAATGTTATGGAAAATTTATATTGTTAGATGAATTATGCACATTGTGCACACTATCCTTATGAAATTTCACGAAAATGGGGCATTGAGAAAAATGAACGCCGAAAATTTGGTGCAAGGTGAAATATATATTTTGGCTTGGGGTTACACGCATGAAATAATATATATATTGTTACATATACAACTTTGAAATGTTTTATAATGATAGATGATAGATTAATGATTAATGATTATACAAGTGAAATATTGTGGTTGTGGATTGTTGTTGTATATGATTTTTTAACATACCCTGGAGTGAAAACTACAATCTGTGTTTTAGGATTTGCATTATATCTTCTTTAAATCACAATGTTAGGGAAAATTCATATATTTAGATCAATTTTTCACATTATGCACACTATCCTTATGAAATTTCATGAAAACGGAGCATTGAGGAAAATGCACGCCTTGTTATGAAAAAATGCAGGCTGTATATATGTTGTTGTGTCCCTAGAATTTGGTGTAGGGTGAAATATATATTTTGGTTTGGGGTTACATGCATGAACTAATATATATTGTTACATATACAACTATGAAATTACTTATAGTGATAGATGATAAATTAATTATTCCTCAAGTGAAATATTGTGGTTGTGGACTGTTGTTGTATATGAACATACCCAGTAAGGTGTTTCTACAAGATTGTTTCCATATTAGGGTTTAAGATTGTATGTATAAAAATATGAAATATATATATATATATATATATATATATATATATATACTAAGTGCTAGTTATATACATTTTATCTATATAGTGGATTATGAATGATCATGGTATAAAATTTACCATTGTGGAGGAAATTGGGTGAATGTTGCATTTGTAGATTGTGTATGTCTTGTAATTTGCATGCAAAATTATTGTTTTACATCATATTCATACTTGATACATATAGGTTTCATTTTTATTACAACAAAGAAAAATCTATGCAATTACCATTGTTATATCAAAATGTCAAGTACAAGAAACTACTTATGTTTTACTCAAACATCTTGAAAACAAGTTGAAAATGGTGGTGTATATGTGTATAGCTTAATCTCAAGTAACTTTTAAAGTATTACATGCTTTGATATGTAACTATACACATTAATACATGTCATTAACTGCATAAAATAAAATACATTGTTAATAAACTGTCGAAATCATTATATATATATATATATATATATATAT
>ML829832.1:30085-57217 GCA_009831015.1 Picea engelmannii | reverse complement strand
CGAGTAGCCGTCACATCTCTTCTCAGAGATAAGCTACCACCATTCTAGCGAGTCTTTCACTCTGTACTTTTACAGTCTCTGTACATTTATTTCATTAATAGAAATCGTGTATTACTGTATATCTGTGACCCTTTTTATATTTCCTCTATATATCTATTATATTATTGTCTCTCTTGCAATATCTCTGAATATTTCTATGTTATATCTCTGCTCTCATTTCGTGCCGAAAATAATCCGGATCATTCAAGACTCTATCAGCCTCGTCAATAGTTAAGCATCGATAGAGTATGGTGTCAACTCCTCACCGATATAATATGTCCCTGATGAGGAGGTAGAGAGGTGCCTGGTGATGAATACATTGACGATCATCTCTGGAGAGGTGGTTTCCAAATTTTTATTTTCAGAGATAGACAAGAAGATATCCATACCAAGGGTCATCTGAGGGGATAAAAAAAAGATGTTCATCAGGGAGGTTGGTATTGACCGGTGGACTGGTAGTGTCGGAGGTAAAATCCATGATAAGTTCGGTGAGGATGAGAGCTTTCTTTCTCTTGGGTGTTGAAAATTCGAGCTCGTATTCCTAAAGGATGACGATCCATTGAGAAAATTCACCGTTAATTTGTCGACAACTGAGCAAGTATTGCATGGGGTTGGAATCTGCGATGACTTTGGTAGTTCGAAGAAGAATGTAATGGCGCAGTTTCTGGACTGCAAGAACAACTGCAAGGGCTATATTTTCTTCGCGATTGTACTTCAAGGGTGTTCCTAAAAGGTTTTTACTAATGTATTAAATCACATGCTCATAGGCATCATCCCCCATTTGGATGAGCACTCTTGCTACTAAAACGACTGAGGCTGATATGTAGAGGAGATAATCGTGGTTATAGTCAGGTGGAATAATCAACGAGGCATTGGAGAGAGCCTCTTTGAGATCATCAAAAGCTGTTTGGGCATGTTTATCCCATTGAAATGGGATTTCATGACGAAGTAAGCGAAGGAAGCCATGTGCACGAGTAGCGCAATCTGGGAAAAAGCATCGTAAAAAAATGGTTTTTCCTTAAAGGCTTTGTAGTTGGTGTAAATTATGTGGGGGTGGAATTTCTGTGATGGCTTGGACTTTGAGGGGGTCCACAGTAATGCCACATTGGGAAACTATGAACTCAAGAAGGCGCCCAGCTATGACGCAGAATACACACTTGAGGGGGTTCAAGCGGATGTTGTACTAACGACACCTGTGGAAGATGATTCGTAGATCATCGAGATGCTGAGTGTGTTTCTTAGATCGAGCGGTGAGGTCGTCTAAGTATGCAAGGATGATATGAGCCAAATCATGAAAAACGTATGTCATGGCTCATTGGAAAGTGGCGCCAACATTCTTGAGGCCAAATGGCATTTCACGATACACAAAGGTGACCCAAGGGGTTGTGAATGTGGTTTTGTACTGATCGGCAGGGTGAATTTGGATTTTGTTGTAACCAAAGAAACCGTCCATGAAGGACAAAGCCTCGTGACCTGCACAATCATCGATTATTTGGTCGATGAAGGGTGTTGTAAAGTTGTCTTTGGGACAGGCGTGATTGAGGTCGCGAAAGTCCATACAAACACGGATAGTGCCTTGTTTTTTATTAAAAGGGACAGGGTTGGAGACCCATGATGTATAGGCTATGGGGTAAATGAACCCTGCAGCGCATAGTTTGTCAATCTTGGATTTGATGGCTGCTACTTTGGATGGGTGTAGCGATCATTGTTTTTGGAGGATGGGTGTGATATCAGGCTAGGTGTCTATGCGATGTTCGGCAATAGAGGGATCAAGGCCAGGCATCTCTGTGTATGACCAGGCGAAAATGTCCCGGTATTCCTGGAAGAGGGATTTGTAGGCGATGAGTTCTTATGGAGATAATGTAGCGCCAATGGTGATTTCCTCGATAATTCCAGATTTGATGGAAATATCTATTTTGATGGTTGGGGATATATTGGCCATATTGCCTTCCTCGAAAGCGTCTGGGGAAAGGATAGGGTTATTGAACCAATCTATATGCCCTGATGGGAGAAATTTTTTGGTTTCGACTGCGTATATGGGGTGTTGGTTAGGAGGCGTGAAGGCTTCCTGTGAAAGAAAGAGCGATTTGTGGTGGAGCGTGTCCCATGGGTAATCAGGGGTAGTTAACTCCTCGAGGATATCTTCATCACAATGAAATTGACATGAATATAAGGGATCGAGAGGAGTGACCTCAGTGACTATCATTGTGGCATTGTCTCCTTTTGATAAAGAAGATGTAGGGGGATTGATGGAGGGGGATTGCGATGGTTCACTCGACATAAACCAAATATCTAGATATTGTGGGTTAGAAATGGTAGTCAGACATATAATGTTCGTGGGGAAATGAATTGGAGAATTGGGAGGATTTGGGAGTAACTCCTAATATAAATCATCTAGGAACCATGGGGGAGAAGGGAGTTCCTCAGGTTCTGGTGCGAAGATATGAACCATATCAATTGATGGGGTAAGGGTATTTATCGGGTCTATTGGAGGAGGGGGGTATGATTTTGAATAGAGGCTAGTGGACGACGCCTGTATTCAATGATCATAGGACATTGATATGTGAAATGATCAAGTGATTCACATAGAGAGAAAGGACATCTCATGCATTCGTTGACTGAGGTTGTGACATAATGGACGTTGGTGACAGGAGTTGGGGTGGGTGTTTGCTGAAAGCTCTTGCATATAGATGTTAGTGTCTGTCAAAATTGAGGTAACGTTGGATAGTGGTGTGTGTAATGGCCATATTATGAACATATGGTGCATGCGAATTTGGTTCACAATCCTTTGTTACTTGTGTTCTGTGAGATAGCGGCAATAATGGAGGAAGTGACGAGCAGTGGTGGTGCTCGAGGGAGTTGGATGAGATTACGTAACTCGGGGAGAGATGGGCATTTTTTGGTGGGGTTTTCATCTTTCTCGCATAGCGTGCAAGGAGGTTGGACGCGTGGGGGAAGTGGAGTTGTGGGCTCCTTCTTCTTTCGCCTACCCCCATCTGTAGCAAGGGGGTTAGTGAGTGGGGGTGTAGGGGGTATGGTGGGAGTGAGTATGGGAATATGCATCAAGATTCCTTCTATTTGGGGAGGGAGGGATGGTTGAGGAACCATCTCAGGTGGATGTAAATACCAAAATGGGATTTCCAACACCATATTAGGAAGGGTAAGCATTGCAATGACCTGGAAATCTTGTACACCTAGTGGGGGGTAAAAGAAAGGGATTTGGGTAATGGATTGGGGGATTGTTTCCTAAATTGGGATCTGGCCCTAGGGAAGATCAGGAACGGGTCGAGATGAATTAGTTCCAGGGGATTCCTGAGGGAGAATTTCTGCGACTAGTGTGACGTCAGGGATGAAAGAGGCCTCGGTGGGAGGGAGGTTATTTTCGATTGTCATTCCGTTGGAGGATACGACGCATACTTGTGCTGAGGGATGGAGGAGCGGTGGTGCTCTGTGGTATGTCCCTAGAAAGGATGGGTCTTTGAAGATTCTAGGGCCCATCTCAATGAGTGGATAGGCATTGGGATTAGTGTGGATAAAAGGGAGGATGTTATCAATGTTGGATGAAGGGTTAGGCTCGTAATGTGATACTTGATAGATGGTAATGATATTTCCATTATGGGGAAACATCATGGTTCGAAACACAGAAGAGGCGATGGCCTTCATAGAGTACATGTAGCTACGACCAAACAAGATATTTTAGTCAAGCGGGGCATCGATAACCTCAATGTCAATCAGAACGGTTTTTCCCCGGAGCTCGACAGGGACATTTTGGAAGAGTCCTTCGGGGGATGAGGGTCTACCATCGTAAGCTCTTAAGGTAATGGAAGATGGTATGAATTCGGGGGAGCCAAGTTTCTTCCATACGGATTTGGACATGATATAGGTGGATGCACCTTCATCAATGATGCATCGGTGAACTTTAATGTTCTGAATTTTTACAGGGATTTGAAAAGCAATAAGAGCGGGGAGGCGAGGTTCTCTGTTGTCAAGGTCAAATGTGATGAGTCGGGTATCGGCAAGGTTGAATGCTCCCAGAGTGGAAAGTAAGGACTTCTGTTGGGTGGGACAAGTTTGAAGGACTTCTAAGACTTACACGACAGCTAGAGATTGTGCCAAGTCATTGACCAAACTGTAATTATGAGCCACCCTAGCTTGAGGATTGTGGACATTCCTGCGCAATGGGATGCGGGGAATAGGAAAGGGGGTTTCAGTATTAGGGAGAGGAATTATGAGAGGGGGTCTGGTTGTGACTGAAATTTCTTCCAAGGTGGTGGAAGAAGATTAAGGGGGTGTGCTATACTGATGACTGCGTGTTTGCAGAAGGACTTCTGGTAAGGAGGATAGCGTGATTGACAGAGGTGCCCATATTGGGATATTGTCCCAACTGTGGTGGGGTAGGCTATATGTCTGGTTGAGTATTTATCACCCCTTGGTGTGGGATGGGGTTTTGTAGTACAGTTGGGGGGGTTGCTGCACATATGGTTGTGGGGCCTGTTGAGGGACGTGGTCCATTCACAAAATCTTTCATCTACTTAAAGTCAGTGATTTGGGGGCAATGGTGAGTATAGTGACCAAACTCACCATAAAGGGCACATGGGAAGGTGGTCCTAACATTGTTGTTGTCCCTTCCTTGAAGATTATTGTTGTTTCCCCCTTGGGGGTTTTGATTCCCCTGGTTTTGGTTGCCCCCGACAGACTGGTTTTGTTGGGGTTGGTTCTGGTTTCCTTCTGGGCATGGATTATTATTGTTCTGATTTTTTCCTTTCTTTCTGGTATTGTTCGATTGATGGGGTGGATTTGTTGTGTTCAGCTATTCAAAATTTTGATATTACTGAATGGGAGAGGGTTGAACAAAATTAACCCCAGTGTGTGGTGGTCCTTGTGGTGGATCCATAGGCTGTGGGGGGCAGAAAATGGAAAGTATGGATTATGTTGAGGTGATGCTCCATAAGGTACATAGGAGGGTGTGGTGATTTCACTAGTTCTTAGGGTATAGGCTGAGGTAGAGGGAGTACTGACACTTGGTTGGATAGGTGAGTGGTTTAGGGGTGTCAGCGGGGGTCCACTTATGGGTGGAGGAAGGGAAACAAGGTATGGTTGTTGATAAGGTGGAGGAGGATAATAAGGGATTCCTCCATATGCTGACGGATATTGAGGTGTGCCATACATGGGTGGTTGTTGAGGAAGTGGGTTGTGGTGTGTAGTGTAACCAATCAATCTGTTTGTTGAGTGAGACATCCTAGGTTTGTTTTGGCCAAACGGCATGGGTCTTGGGGTGTCCGGGAGTACCATGTATAGGTATCCAGATTGGGCATAGATGAGTTCGAACTGTTGGGTCTTGTTAATGGCTTCTTCTTCGGTCTTTGGGAAGGTGGCGGCCAAATATTTGGAAAGGAGGGAAACAAGTGATTTGAGGAACCAATTGAGACATTGTTGGGGGGTAGCGTCAGCTTTGCAGAGGCTATGTCGCCAATGCCATTCATGGATGTGGTCAACAATATGTGTAGAGGTGGTTTGTTTGAAATCTTAGAGTAGTTCAAGGCCATTGTCATGACGAACGGGTAATTGAAAGAAGGTCAAAAATGCTTTGGACAAGGATTCAAAAGTCGTGTGGGACCCAGATTTTTCTTTGACATACCATTTGGTGGATGGGCTAGTGAGTGTATGTTGAAATAACCTCAATTGGATGGAATCATCCATGATGTTGTTCGAACAACACCATAGGTGAAATGTCGTGATATGGTTGGCAGGATCATCTCCTGCTTTTCCTTCAGACTTGGGGATGTCTGAAGGGAGTTTGGTAGGCATTGCAGGCCATGTGGGGTTGTGAAATATGGGATCCTTGGTGAGTTTAGTCAGATCCGGTATGTTGAGGGAGGCTAAATATGGCATATGGGGTGGTGGCGTAGGATTAGTTTCATCCATAGTGTGAGTGTTCTAAGTACCTAACCCTTGGAGGGGACTAGGTGGGTTTTTACTTCCCCCTTGAAAGGAAGTTTCCCCCCTGCTTCCATGTAAAGGAGAGCGAGTGGAAGTTGGACCTTGGGAATTGGACCTAAGTAAAGTGGAACCAAGCAAAGATGATCCCAAGACAGTGGCACTCACAGGAGTTTGATAAGATGGATCTAATGAGTTGGAAAGACTAGGAAATCCCCTTATAATAGGAGGGAGATTTAGCAAGCGTCTGGAACGAAGGGGGTTTTGTGGGTCCCCTATGATGTCCGACTAGCTGGGTGAATGTGTGCGAATGGTGGTGAGAGAAATAAATAAACAAGATCCTTTTCTGCAATTTTTGAACTTTACACGATATATATCCAAATCAAATGTAATCAAAAGGGTATCATACATAAAGTGTTTTGATAAAGAAGCAAATATGTTGATAGGTGGATTTTGTCCACATGGGGGAACAAAGAAAATAAATGCTCGTGTCCTAAAAGACGTAATGTCCTTCCTCTAAAAATAGCACTGGACCTTCCAATAGCACTCGTCAGTGGGGTCTGAAGCCACCAGAAGAGAAACTAGTGAAGGATGAAGCAATCAGTTATAATGAGGGGTAGAGGGGGCATATCCCAAAAGAACTGTCGATATTTCCCAATAGCCACACAAAATCCGATCAAGGTGCAGTTGTAGCCCATAATTGCCACATGGGTAGATGTCCTAAAATTTGGTCACTGGGTACCTCGGTCAAAGTGAGGCATTTAGATTTTTGACCTAAGAAATGGGTCATGGGCTGGATCCTGTCTAAGAGGTGGGTGCCTCAAGGGGGGACGCACCGAACAACCGGACCTCAGACTTCAACCCTTCACTGGTATCTCCCTGCCTAATGGTGTTAGGAACACTTGACTTGGAGGATTTAAAGTTCCCTATTTGACAACTTCTATTGTTTTGAAAATGTGAGAACCAGATAACGGGGAGTTATTTGGATGCCTATCCCCGAAATCCTACCTAGACTAAAAGATTTCTTTTGGCACCTCCTGTGGAGGAAAACTTCGTGAGTTTTTAGAAAAAATTTAGATGTGGTTGTTTGAGAGATTAGGGGTGTGAGCCAATCTCGTTGAAATTAAGTGGGAGTGGATAGTTTCGTCAAGATAAGGGTGGGGTGTTTCAGAATCCCTTTGGAGGAAACTTACTTCAACCTCCATGTTTCAGATGAAAACTATGTGAGTGAGAAGTGACTTATGTGTGTGAATGAGTGAAAGTGTGCCAATTGTTTAATGAATTAGGTGTCACCTTGTTGCATAAGGACGTAAGAACAAGAAACAAATAAGACTCATGTCATCAATGGAAAGGATTGTATTAGTAAAAATAAAACACCAAAGAGAAAGGGGACTTTGGGTCCCTTCTTCCTCCAAGGGAGGGCTCTTGGACCCCCAAGATTGAGCCCTTCTTACAACTTGAAAAATTGAAAGAAATGGTGAAAGAATCCCAAGCTAACCCACTTAAAAGGTGATGTGGATTGCCCAAATGGAATGGTGCTAGTATGTTCTTGATGAGAAAAGAGGTTTCCCCAAGAGAATAGCAACAACATAACCTTGCAAATGAATTCCTTGAAGATGTAGTGCACCCATGGCCTTGTTTTATAGAACCACTTTGAGGTATTGTGCAACCAACTTTTAGTGTGAAAATGGGTTGTTTAGGGAACCTTTAGGTCTTTGTCCAGCCACCCAGCTGGATCCAGCCAAGATTTGGATGTCAAATCGACTTGGAAGTTGAACCAGAAGTGGGTGGGAGGCCGACCAACATCATAAATGTGTCATTCTCAAGCATGCGCATCTTTTAGCATCCACAGTCACGCATCGTGTGCATGTGCTCTTTTCCTGCATTTCTTGATGGCGCATGTGTGTGCGCACCCTGTATAGTCATAGCGCATCCCAATTTTATAACTGGTTGTATAGTTTTGGACCTTTTGGAAATGTTTTTTTGGTAATTTTTGTCCATGGGTGAACTAATAGTTGTTTTAAGACGCTGGATTCCTGTAACCATTTGCGGACGAAATTTCAGTGATAACAATGAGTATTGGACAGAAAATTTAAAATGCTCTGAAATCGAGTTATAGATCTGGTAAAAGTTTAGTGGACCTGCTACGGTCCTAAATATGCTACCTGGGAACATGAATATGCCATGTGAGCATAGTACCCACGGGTTTTTGAATAAATTTGAGATTTTGATCTCTATTTTGTATATGCATTGAGAACAATGCCAAAATAAGGGGGAGGGGATGTAACACCCCAAGTTTCGAACCCCCAATTTAAATAATGTATTGTTACAATGCTGAGAGGCTTGAGTGCCCAAACAATTATTAAAGGGCCAGTATGCCCAAGAAATGTAATTTTTTGATCATTATTAATAATAAGCACATCATTGGTTGCTAGGCAGACAAGGAATAGAGTTAAAGGGGGCTATGATTCCACAAGAGAGGGAGCTTGAGGGACTAAGTGTTTATTCTTATTTTTAATTACCCTTTTTGTCTAAGGGAGGGGATCGGTTACATGAGCTTCTTGGGGAATTCCAGGAGGTTCTTGTTTTCCACATGAGGTTACTTAAACTTGCTTCTGGTTTGATGGGGGGGGTTTGACTAATGACTTGTTCGTTGATTTCCCATTCACTCACTCATTTTTCCCACACACACTCCCATGCATGCACTCCCATGCACACACTCTCATGCACCCCCTGACCCATTCATTGACCCATCCTCACTTGTGTCTTGGCTTGGAAAAGGAAACAGAGTTGTTGAAGAATTAGCCACGGGATAGTTGGTTGTAGTGGTTACTGGTGTGATCCATCTGTGACCTGGGGCATGCATGTCTGAAATGCATGTCTGTGCCCTGGTTTTCTCACAACTGCAAGTCTTGATAGTTCCAACACTGATATTCTGGACCATCTATGCTGGAGGCCTTGAAAATAAAGGAGAAGGACTTCCTGAGGGACTCCATGGCAGAGAAGGTTGGAGGTCCGGTCTCTTGGGGCGGTACACGCTGGGTAGAAGAGAGATGGTTACTTGGATTGTTTTGGGTGTTGGGTGTAACAAACCCCATCCACCCACTGACCGGGGAATGTCACTTACTCAAACAATTATCTTAGTTCTGACAACATAATGTAACACCCAGTATTCAACTGAGGTATGTCACATAACTTTTTTTTTCTCTCTAAATACATATATACACACATAGGAATACATACATACTGAACTGCATGCAATTAAACATATACATACAATGCTCTAGTAGAATATTCACTTATAAAAGATAAACAAATAGTTATGTTCTGTAAATATACGATTTTCAGACTGATTTAATAGTGAACACATGCATGCAGTGTATACAGGGTATATCCTTAAACATACGTACAATTATGCTCACACAAGCAATAAAACCCATAAAATAACACATAAATGACAATGCAACATGGAATTAAACACATAACCGATACTTATCTTGGTAATAATGTCACCAATTTCATTCAGACCGTCCATTAACCTCCCAGCCTTAGACTACATTGTTCGTCACTCTCAACGGTGAGTCACCCCCGAGTTGGGACTAGACTCCACCCGGGAAAGGGATTCCTAACTCGGCTAAAGGTTCATGGTCAACCAGAAAGACTCCCTCTCAAGTGTTCACTCAACCATAGCCTACAACCTCTCCTTCCCCACATGCCTATCCCACCCAAGGATGTGTGCCCCTTCTTTGCTCAACAGTCCTTCGACTACCCCACTTCCCTTCCAGGGCTTCAACAACAGGCCGGACCAGAAGTTTCAAAGCACTATAGACGCATTTTATCACCTTCAGGAAATCAATCCTCAAAAATTCCCTCACTCAAAGAATTACTCACGGGCCTGACAACCCACCTCTTCAATCCCGCTCCCAAGCTAACAGGTACACCAACAGGAATGGATATCAATCTGGTTTGGGTACAGTTATAGGTAGATATGAGGTAGCTCAAGGACTGACGGAATGTATCCTGAATACTAGTTCTTTGGTCGAAGGGAAAAATGGTAAGATTCCCCTCCTCACAATGGTACATCCCCCCCCAAAGGAACTAAGTCTCGACAATAAGTATGCATGTCTCCAACTTGACACTTGTCATGTTGGAAGCTACTCTGATACACTTGTCCCCTACTTTAGGACTTAGGATAAATTAATTATCTGTACTTTATGTTTTTAAGAAATATTAATATAATATTTATTTTCGGCTTTAAGCTCTCTATCTTAGCCTTGTTCTTAATTTTAGGCCCTCCCTTTCCCTATTTGGTGGAATATAGTCCCCCTTCTCTTTTATCGTGGTCGGTCTACGCGCAACGATGTATTTTATATTAATCATGAGATATATACAAAATAGGCACTCTAGACTTTAACATCTAGGCGCGCTGGCCTAATTCCAAGACATAAGCATTCTGGCTTATAATACTGGCTCACTAGCCTATAATGCATATTATATACACAAAGGTTCGCCGACCTTAATATTGCACACACTTTAGTTACTGCGTGCGGTATCCATTGACCTCAAGGTTGTGCGCTCTTTAGTTACTTTGCGATGTATCCTCTGTCTTTAAGGTTGCGCACTCTTTAGTTACTGTGTATGGTATTCAGAAATGTGCACATTACATCCCTTTACTGCGCAGTATATGCACGCACCATGCCATGAAAGGTGTATTACAAAAATGATGTCTAAACATCTCACTAGCTTAAATATACTTGGATTATATTTACATTTGGGTTCAACCGAGGGATATTACAATCCCCTCCCCTTATTTATGCACTGTCCTTAGTGAATCATGTACCCATATACAACAAAATTCTCAAAATTCTTCAAAAATATGTGGGTATTCTGTCGGCATTACATCCTCATGCTCCCAAGTAGTGTCTTCAGGTCTGTACCAGGTCCATTGGACCTTTACAATCCCTATGGATCGATTTCGGAGTTGTTTGATTTTTTTATCTAGGATGTGCACCGGATGCACTTGGAAAGGGCCTTCTTGCTCCACCTTAATAACATTCCAATCAATAACATGATTAGCATAAGGTATGTATTTTTTTAGAAATGATACATGGAATACATTATGAACAGACATAGATGCAGGCAATGCAATCATATAAGCAACGCAACCAATCCTCTCTAGGATTTCAAATGGTCTGCAAAATCTGGCTTCCAACTTGGTGCAACTTCCCATCTTCAGGGAAATCCTTATAGCTTTTACTTTCAGTAAAACATGATTACCCACTTTGAATTCTCTGTGGATTCTGTTTTTATCAGCATAACTTTTCTGTCTGTCTTAGGCAGTTTTCAAATTCTGCTTAAGTTTTAACATATGGTCCTCCATCTCCTTGAGCAACTCTGGCTCGACTATTGTTCTATCAGCTGGATTATCCTATCTTACTGGAGTATTGCACCTTCTGCCATAAAGTGCTTCAAATGGGCTCATTTTCAATGATGCCTAATACCCATTGTTATAAGTGAATTCTACTAAATGTAGGTAGTCTTCCCATTTTGATGGTTTATCCATCACATACATTCTCAACATATCTTTTATCACTCTATTCACCCTCTTTGTCTGTCCATCAGTCTCGGGATGGTAAGTTGTACTAAAGTTCATATTTGTTATGAATCCTTTGAACAATCCTTTCCAGAAATTCGAGGTGAATTTTGGGTATTTGTCAGACACAATCGTTTTAGGAATTCCATGCAATTGTGCCACTTCCTTCATGAAAATATCAGCAACATCTGCTTCTTTGTGAGTAGTTTTTAGTGGAATAAAATAGGCATCTTTTGTATTTTTTTCCACCACTACCATAATTGAATCATGTAGCTTTCCTGTTCTCGGAAATCTCGTAGTAAAATCCATTGTCACCACTTCCCACTTCCATTCAGGAATGGGCAAAGGTTGCAGCAATCTTGTTGGGTGCCTATGCTCTGTTTTAACTTTCTGGCATTCCATACACCTAGTGATGTATTCTGCAATTTCTCTCTTCATACCTGGCCAAAAGTATTGTCTCTTGACCGTTGCTACGGTTTTATGATACCCAAGGTGCCCTCCATAAGGAGAATTATGCATCTCATGCAAAATTATACGTTTCAAGTCCTGGACATTTGGTACAAAATTTGTGTTCTTGTGCAGTAGTATTCCATCTACTCCCAACTTATAAATATCCATCTTCTGTGGTGTCTTACCTTGTTGTAATTTTGCTATCAATTCTTTGTATTATAGGTTTGTATTTGTAGCCTCCAGAATTTTTCTTTTAACATCAGTTTGATACATGTTGATGGTTGTAGCATGAAGCTCATGTACCCTCCTATTGAGTGCATCCACCACTTTATTTTCTTTCCCTTTGATATGATTTATATCAAAGTCACATTCGCTTAGAAATTCTAACCATCTGGTTTGTCTAGCATTTAGATTTGGCTGATCAAATAAATATTTCAAACCATTGTGGTTTGTTCTTAACTCAAACCTTTTTCCCATGAGGTAGTGTCTCCATTTCCTCAGGGCATGCACTATGGATGCCAACTCCAAATCATGAGTGGCATAGTTTCTTTCATGCTCCTTCAACTTCCTTGATTCATAACATATCACAAATCCATTTTGGTTGAGGACTCCACCAATTCCTTCATTACATGCATCTATGCATACAATGAAATATTCATTTGGGTCAGCAATCCTTAGTATTGGAGCACTTGTCAATAATTTTTTCAAATGTTGGAAACTCCTTTCACAGTCCGACGTCCATTGAAACTTCATGCCTTTTCTTTGCAAGGAAGTGATTGGGTGTGATATCTTCGAGAATCCTCCAATGAATCTCTTGTAGTAGCCTGCAAGGCCCATGAATGATCTGGCCTCTGTCACATTCTTTGGTTTTGACCACTCTCTAATGGCTTCAATCTTCTCGGGGTCCACTGATGTCCCATCTTTTGAGATGATATGCCCCAAATAATGAATTTTTTTATGATAAAATGAGCACTTGCTTAATTTGGCATACAACTAATGCTCCCTTAATACTTGCAACACCATCCTGAAATGATGGTCATGCTCTTCTTCTGTCTTAGAGTATATAAGAATGTCATCCAAAAAGAAAATGACAAAATTGTCTAAATATTCTCTAAAAACACCATTCATTAAGCACATGAAAATAAATGGTGCATTTGACAACCCAAATGGCACCACTGTGAACTCATAATGACCATACCTTGTCCTAAAGGCGGTCTTGTTGATATCCTCCTCCTTAATTCTTACCTGATGGTATCCCGATCTGAGATCTATCTTTGAAAATATCTTTGCATCCTTCAATTGATCAAAAAGATCATCAATCCTTGGCAGAGGATACTTGTTCTTTACAGTCACTTTATTCAACTGTCTGAAATCAATGTACAATCTTAACGTTCCATCTTTCTTTTTCACAAACAAGACTAGGGCACCCCAAGGTGATACACTTGGGTGTATATACCCCTTCTTCATAAGTTCTTCAAGCTGCATTTTCAACTCCTTCAATTATGGTGTACTCATTCTGTAAGGATTCTTTGACACGGGAGTTGCTCCTGGTGTCAGATTTATAGAAAAATCAAGGTCTCTCCTTGGGGGTAGTCCTGGTACTTCCTTGAATACATATTCAAACTATTTCAGGACTGCATAATTCTCCAAATTTGGCACCTTGTCTTTAGGTGTCTCCCCCATATGAGCTGCAAATATTTGGCATCCTCTTCTATAACATTTCTTCAACTGCAATGCTGAAATTTCTCTAACGGACACTACCCTGGGAATTCCCTGCACTTTCCTTTGGTTGCCTTATTCATCCAAGCAAGTGAATTCTTTGTTATGACAATCCAATAGATCATGATGTGGGTCCAACCAATCCATCCCAATTAAACAGTCATAGGAACCTAAGGGTAAGATATTCAAATCTACCTTAGTGTTCAGTCCGTTCATATCCATGAGACATGACTTAACCATCCCATTAACCTTTCTTTTGGTTCCTGTAGCCAACTGTACCAACCAAGATTTTCCATCCCTTATTTTTGGCAATTGCAAACTTTCCACCATATTAGGATCTATATAACTATGTCTGGCTCCTGAATCAATTAAAATAACAATGGTTTGGTTGTTAATCATACCTTCCACTTCAATCATGTGTGACTAATATTTTTCTTTCTTGTTATCCAGGGCTTCATAGATCCTTGGCACATTTATGCCCATGTCCTCCACTGTTTCATCTTGCTGTACATTATAAACAGTCCTTCCTTTTTCACCTCTGTGAGGACAACCTATGAATCTATGATCTCCTTTACAAACCCAGCATTGAATAGGTGGCTTCCTTGGCCTTTTTCCTTCTGCCTCTATCGTTTTGGGCTCTTTAGAAGTTGGTGGTACCTGTGGACTATTTCTGAAGAATAATGGTTTAAATCCTTTCTTCCCTTGATCCACCTTGAACTTCTTTTTGTCTTCCCAAGATTTTTGGAAAGTTGGGCTTGCTTTTTGCTGATCATATAGACATTTAGCTCACCTTACGGTCTCTTCCAATGTCTTGGGATCATCATATTGTATTTTGTCACTGATGAATGCTAGAAATCCACTCAAATACCTTTGAATTTTAAATGTCTCATCCTTGATGAAGGAGACATACTTCAACAGTTCTAGGAATCTTATTTCATATTCATCTATGGTCATACTTCCAAGTTTGATTTCAAAGAACTCTTTCATTTTCTTGTCCTATTACCTCTTATTCAAGTATTTCTTCTCAAAATACTTCTTAAATTCCCTCCAAGTAACGCCCTTCTCTTTAATGTGTTGTACCTGCACAAGTTGATCCCACCACATGGATGCCTTTCCTTTGAGTTGATAGATGGAAATTCTACCCTCTGCATGGGAAGAATAATTGTGTAATTGAAAATACTTCCTCATGCCCAACAACCATGTTTCTGCATCTTCATCCTTCTTGTGCTCACCATCAAATGTAGGAGGTTTGATTTTGTTCATTTCTCCTCGTAGATCATCCACACCAGACCTCTTATGTTGTATGAAAAGGGATGGACTTGTGCTGCTACCTACTCTTTTCTTGGAATTCTTTCAGGAGTGATGGTGGTGTCTGCTAACATATCCTGATCTCTTTTTCTCATCCGAAGGTTTGTGACTTCCATATTTGCTTGAGTCACTTTATTTTTCCAATTTCTTTTCTATTTTGTTCAGACTTTGCAATAAATTCAAGTTGAATTCATCATGCTGCTCTTTGGCTCTCATAAGCCTTTCATTATCAGCTTTATGTCTTTGGACATCCTTTTGCAAATTTTTAATAGTCTCTACCATATTCAGGTTTTCATCCCTTTCCTCTCCATGTCCATTGGATTTTCTTCCTTAAATGTCCAAATGGAAATTCATCCCTCTACTCTAATCTTGTTGACTATAGTTTCCTCGTGTCTCTTCCATTCCTATGGACTCGGTACTTGATCTGATCTGATCTAGTTTTTGTTAGTTCTGCAAAATGTGCAGCCATTAAAACTTATTAGTTTAACTAAATCAACAATCTACGAGAAATATGAACTATTTTGGCTCAATAATTATATCAGAATTATATTTTCTGATTTCTTGGTGTTGCCACCATGAAAATTCTTAGACATGACCCAAGTTTTGAGAACTTAGAAAGAACTATATCATCATGCAAGGATACATCGGGCGCAAGGTGGTTTGTCGAAACCACTTTTGCATAAGTTTCGATGTCACGTTCTTCAATATGTCAAATCCACCATTCGTGGGATGGGTGACAGTTAGTCAGATCACTCCATCTCATTCGCTCATACATCACAACCGTTTGAATTAGATGAATGTCGCCATGTAACGAACTCAAAAATTTTAATCATTTGAATTGGATTAGCCGAGCAGGGAAACCCATTGCACTTGTGCGCAAGTATGTCATGGATTCATGATTGAGGTTCCATAATTACGAACTCTCGGTATGGAAGCATCATCTTATCCATCAACAAGCATTCTCCAAACTGGTTTGAACTTCTCATCTTTGTAAATGTATTTCGGTGTCCACAAAACTGAGGTATATGGACCCAGTTAAATCCAATGAGACTAGTTATTTGGGAAACATGCTAAATTTTCCTGCGAGTACGAAGGAAAAGGTAGTCGCGCAAATACCGTCAACTAAATTTCACACAGTACCTGTTATTGATTCGAGATTGGAAATCAGGCTAAATCCAACCATGAGGGATCTGGTTATCAACAGACCAGCTGCTAAGAAGAAATGAAGCAAGTGATAGAAGAAAGAACCTGTTGCTGAAGCGACTGAGAGTGTTGGAGAGAATCAAGCGGTCTGGTTAGATTCTTTAAAGGAAAAGCTAGCTAAGCTGAAATGAGCCCTCAATACAATTGAGTATATTTCAACGATTTTTGGAAAGATGATAGAAAAGGTAAGGAAGCTCTGGAGATGATAGACCTATTCTTGTACGGTCTCTTTGAATAGGGCCACTACTATTTTGAATCATCCCCTTTTTTAATTTTGGATTTTGAATGAATATATAAGTGCAAAAGCGGATTTTGTACTGCTTAAGACAAGATTCCACTAATGATGTTACGAATCTTGTTTCCTTTAATATTATGTGTGTTCTTGTAACTTATATTTCATTTTCAACTATTTGAATAAAACCCAGAATTCATCTCATTCGCTTGACTCATTTTAAATAATACTTCAATGCAGCTGTGTATTCCTCTTTCTTTGAATACTATGTAAATTTTTCTAATTAAACTTGGGCTCGTCATCTTAATTAGCTTTTCAAACGATTTTGCGCACATAAAATTCAACCTGTGTACCTTTATTTATCGTGAAAATGACTTTATAAGGTAAATCATGTTTTCGCGCACCTGTATCTACTATACATTTCCTCTTTGTTGCACCAATAACTTGCGTGCACTACTTCTGTGTTGCGCGCCAATATCCTCTACGCACTATTTCTGTATCACACTTGGATATTCCACATACATTCCTCTCTATGCATTGCACCATGCTAAAGTTTAATATGCCTTATCGTGTACAATAATCTGTATGCCCCACCGAATACTCTGTCACTACCGTGCACAACTACCTACACGCACACTTGCCTGCACTGTAGAGATACAACACATACTCCTACTGTGTGCGCACCAACCAAACTTCACTGTGCCTCACAATAATGCACACACCACGTGCACATTTACTATGTGTATGCACTCCGCAAAATGCTAAATTTAGCGTGCACATCTCTACATGTTATTTTTCCGCACGGTGGCTCAATTTTCCATAAACGCAATATATTGTATACCATACTATAATCTCATCTCCATTTGACTGGTTTAGCTCATTCAAGCTCAGTGTCGAAAACTGATGCTCTGATACCATACTGTAACACACCCCGTCCACCCACTGACCAAGGAATGTCACTAACTCAGACACTTAGCTTAGTTCTGACAACATAATGTAACACCCAGTATTCAACTGAGATATGTCACATAACTTTTTTTTTTGTCTCTTTAAATACGTATATACACAAACAGGCATACATACATATTGAACTGCATGCAATTAAACATATACATACAATGCTCTCACAGAAGATTCACTTATAAAAGATAAACAAACAATTGTGTTCTGTAAATATACGATTTTTAGACTAATTTAATAGTGAACACAGACATGCAGCATATACAGGGTATATCCTTACACGTATAGACAGTTATTCTCACACAAGCAATAAAACCCATAAAATAACACATAAATGACAATGCAGCATGGAATTCAACTCATAATCGGTACTTATCTTGGTAATAATTTCACCAACTGTGTGCAGACCGTCCATGAACCTCCCAGCCTTAGACTACACTGTTCGTCACTCTCAACAGTGAGTCACCCCCGAGCTAGGACTAGAATCCACCTAGGAAAGGGATTCCTAACTTGGTTAAAGGTTCATGGTCAACCGGAAAGAATCCCTCTCAGGTGTTCACTCAACCATAGCCTACAACCTCTCCTTCCCCACATGCCTATCCCACCCAAGGAAGTGTGCCCCTTCTCTGCTCAACAGTCCTTCGGATGCCCCACTTCCCTTCTAGGGATTCAACAATAGTCCGAACTAGAAATCTCAGAGCATTGTAGCCGCAGTTTATCACCTTCAAGAAATCGATCCTCAGAAATTCCCTCACTCAGAGAATTGCTCACGGGCCTGACAACCCGCCTCTTCAATCCCGCTTCCAAACTGACAGGTACACCAACATGAATGGATATCAATCTGGTCTGGGTACAGTGGTAGGAAGATACGAGCTAGATCAAGGACTGACATAATGTATCTTGGATACTGTTTCTCTAGTCAAAGGAAAAAATGGTAATATTCCCCTCCTCACAATGGTCCATCCCCCCCCAAAGGAACTAAGTCTCGGCAATAAGTATGCATGTCTCCAACTTGACACTTGTCATGTTGGAATCTACTCTGATACACTTGTCCCCTACTTTAGGACTTAGGATAAATTAATTATCTGTACTTTATGTTTTTAAGAAATATTAATATAATATTTATTTTTGGATTTAAGCTCTCTATCTTAGCCATGTTCTTAACTTTAGGCCCTCCCTTTCCCTATTTGGTGGAATCTAGTCCCCCTTATCTTTTATCGTGGTCGGTCTGCGCGCAACGATGTATTTTATATTAATAATGAGATATATACAAAATAAGCACTATAGCCTTTAACATCTAGGCGTGCTAGCCTAATTCCAAGACATAAGCATTCTGGCTTATAATACCATCTCACCAGCCTATAATGCATATTATATACACAAAGGTTCACTGACCTTAATATTGCACGCACTTTATTTACTGCGCATGGTATCCGCTGACCTCAAGGTTGTGCGCTCTTTAGTTACTGTGCGATGTATCCTTTGTCTTTAAGGTTGCATGCTCTTTAGTTACAGTGCGCGATATTCAGAAATGTGCACATTACATCCCTTTACTGTGCAGTATATGCGCGCACCATGCCATGAAAGGTGTATTACAAAAATGATGTCTAAACAACTCACTAGCTTAAATATACTTGGATTATATTTACATTTGGTTTAGGCCGAGGGATATTACATCGAGAAACCTATGAGAGCTTGAGAGCTGACTAGTTTGGGAACCCAATTACACTCTGGAACCATCCTTGTGGATTCATAGACCTGGCTCAGGGGTGACACTACTGTTGAGATTTGGAGCAGTGATGTCTACATTTGGGTGGAACATCCTTGGTCTGCAACCAATCGGTGTCATCTTTCATAAAGATAAGTGCTCTCTTTCGTGATATCATTATTTTTGTATGAATGTATTTCCGTTGTGTATATTTAATTTTCGTTTAATATAATCTTTAGATTATGCATGATTGTTGGATATTGTTGTGCATGTTGTTAAATATGTTATCTTATGCATTCTTAATAAATAAATAAGGTATCAAAATCAAGAAAGAAGTCCGAGGGTGGGCTTGCAGGTAGCATACCTTAGCCTGTGCTGGCTGGGTATGTTACACTACCCAACATTGGCATATAAGTATTCTCCTTGTCGATATTGTCATGTATGATGAAAACTTAAGTTATAGGATGTTTAGATGAGTTCAATACATGGGAATAGTACACACTATGACAACTTATGGTGTAGTTATGGATTGTTTGAACTACCCACAACCATTCTACTTCAATTGGATTGCCAACTGCCCTGTGTTTGTTGGTGATTTAAACACAATCATTGATGGGTCTTGGTTATTGTATTTAATTTGAGATCCAAAATTTTGAAAAAATGCCTAAATTTTATATTTCACACCAACTGTGTGAATGGATACCTAAACTATTTTATTGCCAAATGTTTGAGAAAATTCCTCAACAAAATATTACATGCCAACATTTGAAATAAATCCTAAATGATGACGAGTCATAAAACTAATAGTTTTTCTATCTTTGTTTTTCCAAATCAAGGCTTTATATTTCAGCATTGGTGTGCCATCAATGAGTTGGAATTTGAAGATTTGACATTCTTTGATACTAGTTATGTTGGAGTTACCATTCAATGGAGATTGATCCATAAAGATCTTAAAGACAAAAAAAATCATCAATTAGATATGGTATGAAGGAATTGTGGTTCTCACATGTCCTATTAGTGTCCATCATCCATGGTAGTGTAAATTGTATCTTAACACTTTATTTGAGTAGATAACCTCCATATATGTCTTCATTTGTGTGTTCAACCAAGAGGAAACCAACTTCAACAATGTCAAACACCCTCCTTATTGTTAGAATAGATAAAAATGCAACACATACTGATTTTTGTTATTGTCTACAAAATTATAGGGGAAGATAAGCATTATAACACTCCCTGAGACATTATAGGGGAGCACCAGCGCTCCTAAGGCTGATGTAGGGGAGTGCTCACCTTCAAAACCTTTGTTTAAGAGCTCTTCTCAGGTGATAAAAGTTCCTTGACTTCAGTTAATCATTTTTCCTCCTCCCAATCAAGTGTATGAGATGTCTTAAGTGCCTCCTTAGTGTCTTCATTATGGTAGTATGCTTGAACAACATTTGTGACACTTGTGAACAACTTGCGACACTTGCGAAAGTTGTAAGGAACATGTGACACTTACGACACTTATCGAAGTGAGCAATATTGAGGTGTAACAGATTGCCCCCCAAAGTATGAAGTTAGAAGATGCGAACTGATAACTGAAATGATTTGTAGATGCTCAAGCAAGGGTATAGACTTAGAGAACCTGACGGAAGCTGCACACAAACATCCAACAAATATCATGACATATTTCAAAACCCAAGGCATGCATACCTATGCTTGGGTGATCAAGACTTGCAAGATATGGCCGCCATAAAATACATTGCGGATCCATAATTGTATTGATAAGAAGGTATAACCACCGAAGATACAATGTGGATCTATAATCTGATGACTCTAACTGATCATAGCCACGAAGAATACACAGTGGATCTACGATATGACAAGACATAGCCACGACCAATACAAAGTGGATCTATGTAACAATGCATGTGTTTTTTGTCCAATAGAGACTCCTTCGCAACCTGGGAAAAGCATATATCAAAGTGATTACTCAACCCAGGGTCTTCTTACCGATCCCAATGTGGTACGATTCTAACCATGTGAATAGATGTCTTGATGTCGAACATGGCAAAAACCACTTGATTATCGACCAATGGTGTGAACCGTTAACAAGTGCGAGGGAGATCACCATTAATGTCAATGATTCCCAAGGTACCTTAGTACATTCTAGTGAATGTGAATAGATGAGCTGAGGTCGAACACCCATGGAATCACCCGATCAGAGGTCAATGATGTAAACCTACTATCGAATGTGAGGAGGCATGCCATTGAGGCATGCAGGTCCCAAAGTACTAACTGGTTTCTAAGTCTGATTCCCGGATAATGCATTGAAGTCGACAGGAATAGACTTGTCGAGGGAGGGCCTTGATGTATCCCCCATCAATGACACGAAACGGGTATAGAGATGTAATTGGTAGATCAAATGGACATGGAATGACACAGGTTTTGAGGCAAGATATTTGGGATGGCTGACTCTCGAAGCGGATACTTCCCTTGAACACTGAGGCACAACAACAAAACATTACATGGACCAAAACTATGCAGTGGATACTGTGACTTGCGTCGGGTGACCCAAAGGAGTGAAAGGAACTCAAAGGATTGGCTCAGTGCAAAGCATCAGTGGATTATGATGCGTGCAAATGACAAAGTGCCATGTTCAAGGGCGACTCTAAAAACTGCTAGATAATGTTCTCAACAGACTGCTAGGCTTGCTCCTTTCAATTTTTTCCCCCATCCAGATAGACGCGTACCTCTTTTTCATTTAATGATCTCGAGGAGGATAACACATGCTCGATATAACTCACCTTCGGTAAGTTCCTCTTCCTTTGTTTAACGAACTGGAAGAAGTAAGGGTTCGATCCCGTATGGGCCTGTCGATGTGTTCTTTAACAAGTCCAAAGACAGAAAACTCGAAGGTTTTTCAGGATTATAGAGTTTGGAAAAACACTTAAAAGATAACTCTCTCAGTTCCTTTTTCGTACAGTAGTCTAACGAGACCGAAAAAGAGATAAACTATCACTCGAAAGACGCCCTTTCGAACCTTTTAACGAGTGTGAAAGGAAGCAAGGTCACTCGACAATCTTCTCATATTTAGAGAGTCTGAAAAGAGTTTAAAGATGACTCCAGGGGGTTCCTTTTTCGTGTGTTCGTGTATCCGTACAGGTCCAAAAAAGAGATAAAAGTTTACCCGGTTTCATTCTCATGTATTTACGAGGACAAAGGTGAGAGTAATTATTACCTTTACATAACATGCAAGGGAACTTGACAGTTTTCTTCTTCTTACCAACTTGAACATCACTAATTGACGAGGTATCATTGACATGACCGACAGAGGCCGATGACGTGGAGGACCACATTTCTAAGACCTGGGTAAGACCGGGGCAATCCCTCAAGAAGTGGTCACCCTTACAAAGGCTACAAGGGATTTTGGGTTTTGGATTCTTCATTTTAATCTTGTTGACCTCATCAACACTCCCAGTACTATTAACAGTAAATGGTTTCTTAGATCCAAAATCTGATGTTGTTGGGGCCTTTGTCCCTTTCGAGTTCTTCTTCTTCTTCTCTTTCTGTTTCTTCTTCTTCTGATCAACCTAGCTACTTTCTTTAGATCTTTCACTAGGTGAATAAGGAGAAATGGAAGGAGACTTGATGGATGAAGAAGGCGAAAATTCGACAAGAGGTTGATGTGTGGGTGGTGTATTAACATCCAAAGTATTAGGTGCAACTGAAACGTTGGGAGGATTCGGGATCACTGGATTGGGGAACAACCAAACTGGTAATCCAATAGTGAGTCTTGGAAGACTTAGTGTGGCAACATATGGAGAACCAAAGTTTCCAAACGAAGGAAAAGTATAAGGTTCCCCAAGAGAAGGGGTTCCTCCATTGGTACTCCTAGGATTCGATGCCATTAACACTGACTTGACCTAAGGTCCACTAAGTAAAACAAACAACACACGCTATGAATCTGAGAAGCAATCAATCAAACAAACCTTCCTATTATGAAACCACTAGTTGGTGATGAAATACAACGTCGCGAGATAAAAATAGGAAGGGGAAGGGATAGAGCGGGTGGATCAGTTACGTTGGCGACCTGCTTAACAGACTTACGCCTTGGTGCAAGCTTCCACGTAGTAATTGTGGATTTACCCTCCAAGGATCCCGAGTGAGTTTGACCAACGTCTGTTCTAGGTATAGTGAAACTTCCCTTCACCGTCACCTTGTGTGAGACCCTAAAGATTGTGGCTACTAAGGTCACCAACTCGTAGTCAGCCCCTGGGCGGGTACAACCGACAGTCCAGTCGGAACGTATGGGCAGGATAACAAGTCCGAAATCAGCTTGAAAGGCTTCCACTCAACATTGTGGGTATACCTTCCATTGACCCCCAATATATGATCCGACCACTACAAATAGTTGGGCCACAGAGGGATAATCTTCGTAACTCACCTGAATGCGACCTCGTGTGTAACCCCTGTGTGAGAGGGGGATCCCAGGCAGACTAATACGATAATTGGATTTGACTCTCCCTAACTTAGGATGCTGTTGTTTGTTTTGGAAACTTTGGAGAGTTATGATCACAGCCTAATCCAAAGTACTAACCCTAGTCTATTGTTGGTGGAGGATCCTAGAAAAGAAAAATTTCTAGATAATTTTTAATTAGCGCTCATTTTATAGTTGTTCTTTACTCAAAAGGGGTGCATGAAAGTGAAACGAATGGAATTATGAATCAGTCCCAAAAATGCATCAAAGATGATAAGCAGTCATTTCTTTTCGATGAACATCTATCTAAGGGAGAGAGAGAGTTCTTTTCACTAACAAGCACAAATAAGGAATGTCCTCAAACAAATTTTCCTCAATCAAATCCTGATGTGATGCTAAAACTTTTGAGATGCCTTCTAACATGCACAATCAATCATGAAGATGCTTTTTATTGTTTTCATATGAATAATGATTAATTCAAAACAATGCTTGTCTTGCTAATTATATTTTTGGATGAATGAAAATCAGACCAACACAAGCAAGAATCATACAAACAATACACCCTCTTGTTGTGATCAAAACAAGAAGCGAAAGAAAAGAAACAACCAAAGAGAAATCAAACTTCACACCAAAATAAATGTCAAAGAACAATGATCTTAACTAAAACCAAATGAAAAGGTCTGTAGGCCTTTGATGACTTTCACCAGAGTTTTTTACTCAGTCGAAAAAAGAGAGAAAGACAATGCATGGGTTTCAAGCTCCAAATGACAGAAAAAACTCAACAACAATAGTGAAGAAGGCTACAAAATCCAAACAGCAAGATGTTTGTTCTTCAAAAAGATAGATGTCAAAGCTGGAAAGGAAGAAGGATTGACTCACAAGGTGACCCAGCAAGAGAAACATAGAGGTAAAACCCAGAAGATAAACACAGAGGTAAAACCCTGAAAAAACAATTCTGGAAGGTTTATTGGCCAAAGGAGGGTTGGCGCTCTGTTTTCAAGGACAAGGAGTGTTATATCACTCTGTGTAAGGCACTCAGGGAGCATTGACGCTCTTTTAACACAGGGACAGGGGCGCCAGGTTCAAAAAGCTCCTAAAAGTGTCAAAAAATCCAAAAATTGTAGTTCAGTCTCGACAATTAGGCTGAGTGTGATGGGGTAGGGAGCCAATCATCTCATGAAACCAATCAAAAGAGGAGTGAACCAGGTATGAAACAATAAAGGGGTGAAACAAGGTCTATGAGGAGAAATCAAAACAAGAAGTTTCGATTTGAGGACTCCCTAGCGGAGTCGCCAGTTTCTGTTGTAGGAAAATCTCCCTGCAGACAGGTAGATTTCTTCAAAGAGATAGACCCTAACTCTAAGACAGAAAGTGATTAACGTGGACACTGACTTCCTTTCAAATCTATACAAACTAATACATGAGAAGGAAGGAGAATAGAAGTACCTCTTTATCGACGTGTGTCCCCACACGCTCCGAGTTGAGCTCTAAACTCTCGCTCCTCGTTGAGTCCTGTAGACAAACAAAGTACAACCACTTCCTAATCTATTGATATTAGCTTAAAAATAGATCTATCTATCAATGATAAGTTCGTGTAATATCAGACACAAACTAGAAAGAAACAGGCCAAGCGTGTCATATTAATGAGAATAACGACGACAATACTTACAATCGTAGATGCGAATGCGACAGCTTCGTCAAGTCCCCTTTGTCCAACCATTGCTCGAAAGATCCACAACCTAGATGATATCAACTTCACTGATCACTCTCCTTTGATTGACTGTGTGTTTCCTATGAGATCATAGGTTTCATGCTAGCAATTTTTCCCCCTTTTCACCATCATAGAGCCTGCTTATATAGGTTAAGAGAAGCTTAACCTCTTGATTTATCTTTAGAACAAGTTGAGGAATTCCCTCCTTGGATCAGGGATCTTCTGATGGAACCAAGAATTTGAATGCAACTACCTTCTAAAATTGAGAGATCCCCCCCTTATTCTCCTCAACGAGCCAACTACTACCTCATATTAGACAGCGCTCCCTAGGAAGCTTGAGGGAAGCGCCAACGCTCCAAGAGCGGATAGCGCTCCTTCTAAGGGGAAGATAAGCATTATAACACTCCCTGAGACATTATAGGGGAGCACCAGCGCTCCTACGGCTGATGTAGGGGAGCGCTCACCTTCAAAACCTTTGTTTAAGAGCTCTTCTCAGGTGATAAAAATTCCTTGACTTCAGTTAATCATTTTTCCTCCTCCCAATCAAGTGTATGAGATGTCTTAAGTGCCTCCTTAGTGTCATCATTATGGAAGTATGCTTGAACAACATTTGCGACACTTGTGAACAACTTGCGACACTTGTGAAAGTTGTAAGGAACATGCGACACTTACGACACTTATCGAAGTGAGCAATATTGAGGTGTAACAATGATGTGGAAAAAACTCCCATTGTTGTGTGTTTGATAACACAAGTATTCCAATAGAGGATGAACACCTTCAGTAACCACTCACACAACTAGATCAAATATCAACACACCAATGTTTTGACATGGTAAAATCCCTATGAGGAAACATCCAAAGCCTCAGCCAACACAGCCACTTGGAACAATTTATTAATGCAAAGGAAAATGCTTACAAAGAGATTTTACAAGAGATTTTCTCACAATCGATCATCATAAAATGACCCTCCATTCTCTTTAAATAGAGATCATGGACCAATCATGTGTTAAGCCACAGATCAATTGTCATTAAGATCGAGGAGACTATGAATCGTCAGATCACTCTATGTCGAGAACATATCATTACCGTCGAATGTTTTAACTACAAATGCATACTAATGCATAATAAAGAAACACACTAAGAAACACACTTTTACCTAATGAGGAAATAGACCAAGTAGATCTTAACTAACTCCTAAGTGTCTAAATATCCTAACATCCCCCCTTAAGAACAACTTGGGATAAGATTGAAGGATTTACAATATTGACACAATAGGAGAAGGAAGGAAGAATTAGGCCTATCCCCCCTTGATGAAAACTTCTTGGACTCCTAACATAGATCAAATTTTGGAAAAATTCACTTCTATAAGAAACTTTGTGAAAATGTCTGCAAATTTATCTTCTGTAGGGAAAAAGAGCACTTCAATAACTTGATCATGAATGATCTTTCTGATGAATTGCATGTGTATCTCGATGTGTTTGTTGTGCTGATGTTGAACTGGGTATTTGGCGAGATTGATGGCACTCTGATTTTCACACCAAAGGTTGGTCAGATGTTGTTTTTGGAATCCAAACTCTAAAAGGATATGTCAAAGACATAAGTCTTTCTGACTTGCATTTACCGATGTTTGGTACTCTGCTTCTTCTAAAGAAAGTGCAATATCATGTTGTTTCTTATAGGCCCAAGTGACAGGTCCTGAACCAAGGCTGAAAACATAACCTGCAATAGAATTTTGATCATCAGGGTCACCGACCCAATCTGAATTAATGAAACCAACCAATATAGGAGTCCCCTCTGAACTGTAATGTATATC